>JASVEL010001253.1:0-88728 GCA_032618575.1 Nicotiana noctiflora | reverse complement strand
GATGCTGGGAGTCGCGTTCGCGTAGGAGGAAAAGGGGAGGCATCACGTTTGCGTCCCGGGTAACGCGTTCGCGTAAAGAAAATCCGGACGGCTGAGGAATTGTTCATCGCGAATGCTTGGGAACTGTCGTGTTCGCGTAGAGGAAGACTGGACTGTGCATCACAGACGCATGAACAGTAACGCGAACGCGTAGAGTTAAATGGTCAAGCAGTGAATTAAATTTCAGAAACAGACCAGTCGCGGTTTCAGTCATAAACACTCCATTTTTGACTCTTAGAGAGAGAAACTCACGGGAGATTGCTGGGAATTCATTGGGTATTCATCGGGGGTAAGTTTTATGGCCTAATTACATTATTTTTTTCATGAAATCCATGAGTATTTCACTGTTAATGGAAGATTAAAGGGGGATTTTATCCTTAGGACTAAATTATGGAAAATTATTTATTTGAATGGGCAAATGGAGTCCGATTTTGGTAAATTTTATATGCTTAGACTCGTGTTGAGACAAGGATTCCGAATATGTGACTTTCATAATTTTTTTAGAAGCGTACCGAAAGTCATGTTTTGGCAACTTTGTAGTTTTTTGTGTAAATTGAATTGTTTTGACTGGGTATCATCCCATTGGCCTATTTTGATGTATTTCCACTATATTTGATCAGATTCTATGCCTGCGGAGGTTGATTCTAGTGGAAAGGGCATCGCGGATTAGTCATCTAGCCGAGTCGAGGTGAATAATGGATATGGGTGATGACCAGCAGGTTCGAAACCCCGGTATACCACTTTGTGATGCTGTATAGCAGTGAGACACGTACTCTCCTGTAAGTGTGTGGTCGATTTTGATTGGGGACTATGGCTTAGTCCGACCTGTTAATATTATATTATGATATTGGCTATTCTTGAGCCGGTGAACCTCCTTCTCGGATGGTTGTGTACATTTATGGGCTGTGAGCCAGTTATTGGGATCCTGCGAGGATTGTTATCATCGTTTCTGTGTTATTGACATGCTAGTTTTACTACCAGTCCGGAGCTATTACTGTTATTATGATTTTTCCAAACTCTGGAACTTTGACATACTATTTTCAACTGAAAAATGATAAAAGAGTTTTCAAAACTACTTTTGAGCCTACGAGGCTGCATTTGCATATTAGCTGACTGGTAGTGGATCGGAATGCGCACCGCAGCGTATTCATGATATTGTGATTGGAATGTAGGAGCCCCTCCGGAGTCTGAACCCCCACAGTGAGCACGGGCACCCAAATTGGATCGGGCTACGCATTGTAGCGGTCATTTCTTGCATTGCATTGTATTTGGCTACATTTGATAGCTGTTATACTATTTTGCTGGTACTTGCTGGTACAATTATTATTGATATTGAGACTGTTATAGGGTATTTGATTACAGCTTTACATAGTGCTATATTGTGATTTCTTATCTACGATGTCTTACCCCTGTTCATTACCACTGAGTCTGGAAGTACTCACTTTACTCCCTGTACCTTATGTGCAGATCCAGGTACATCTCAGCAGACCTGATCCAGTAGCTGTTCAGAGGCACTTTGCGAGATAGTCAAGGTAGATGCCACATCCGCAGGACCTGACTACCCTTCTAGCTGTCTTTCATTTCGTATTGTTATCTATTTCCGCACTGAAAATTGATGTAGACACTATTGTACTGTATACTCTTTAGAGGATCTTGACTCTTGACCCCTCGGTATTTAAGGAGTTGTTACTGTTTTCGGACTTGATCCCCGTGTTTGGTATTCCATTAATTTTGACTTATCTCTGTTTATGCCTAAATTGGTTAAAGTGATCTCATAGCTCCGTGAGTGTTGTAAAATGGTCGGGCTGGCCTAGCAGTGTGCTTGGCGCCATCACGACCGGATTTGGGGTCGTGACAAGTTGGTATCAGAGCCTAGGTTTACTAGGCCTCATGTGTCTTGAGTCGGTTGGTAGAGTCTTGTGGATCGGTACGGGGACGCCTATACTTATCCTCGGGAGGCTGCGAACCTTTAGGAAACACTTCACTTTTCTTGAACTCTGTCGTGCGATCTTGTTGTTCTAAGAACTGAACTTCTATATTCTATTCTCTCGCAGATGGCAAGAACTCGAGCATCAGGATGAGGTGGATGACCTCCATTGCCACCTGCTAGAGGTCGTGGGCGCGGTCGTGGTAGAGGTAGAGGTAGGGCAGCCGAGGTAGTGCCATCTAACCCGCCCGTTATACCTATTCAGGAGCAGCCCCTAGTGGTTGATGCTCCAGCAGCCCCAGTTCAGGCCCAGACTTTATCTATTGCTATTCTTGGTCTTTAGGAGACTCTGGCCCAGATATTATCGGTGTGTTCCAGACTACCTCAGGTAGTATCAGCTACCGCTACTGCGGCGACATCCCAGATAAGGGGTGGTCAGCAGACCCCAGCAGCTCGTACACCTGAGCAGGTGGTTCAGGGACTTCAGACGCCGGAGGCGGTCCCCGCTCAGGTGGTTTCACCAGTTATTCCTCCAGCTGCCCCGGCCCCAGAGCATATGGTTCAGGTTATGCCCGACGATGAGCAGCGTCGTCTAGAGAGATTTGGTAGACACCAGCCACCCTATTTTAGTGGTACTGAGGGCGAGGATGCCCAGGGTTTCTTAGATAAGTGCTATAGGATGCTATGTACAACTGGTATTCTTGAGTCCAGCGGAGTTTTATTCACTTCTTTTTCAGTTTACTGGTCCAATGTTTGACTAGTGGGAGGAGTTTGAGAGGCATAGGCCTGCGGGAGCAACACCTCTTACCTGGCAGCAGTTTTCTACTCTCTTCTTGGAGAAGTATGTACCACAGTCCCATCGTGAGGAGCTTCGTCGCCAGTTTCGAGTGGTTGATTCAGGGCGACATGTCTGTGACCCAGTATGAGCTTAAATTCACTCAGTTGGCTAGGCATGCCACATGGATGATCCCAACCGATAGGGAGAGGATCAGGAGGTTCATTGATGGCCTCAACTACTCTATCCGTATTCTTATGACCAGCGAGCGAGTTCTGTCATCATCGTTTGAGCGGGTAGCTGATATGGCACGCACTATTGAGGCGGATCGTCGCCATGAGCGAGAGGAGAGGGAGGCCAAGAGGCCTCAAGGTTCTGGCAGCTTTAGTGGTGCTCCATCCAGGGGGCAGTTTCATCAGGGCAGAGGTCGCTCATGTAGACCTTCTCAGTTAGGGGGGCCAGAGCATTGTATAGCTTCTTCTGGTCGTGGCCGTCAGGGTTTCCAGCAAGGCCGGTCTTCACTTAGTGCCCTCCCTTCTCTGAGTACATCACATACTTCTTCGGCCAGGGTTCATCTACGGCGAGGGGTTCCCTTCAGTCCCCTTCTCTAGCGTCGGGCAGTTGTTATGAGTGTGGTGAGTTTGGCCACATGAGGAGGCAGTGCCCTCGACTTCGTAGTGATAGGGCTCAGCAAGTGATCAGCCCTCCTCTTCAGCACCATTTCAGGCTAGTAGAGGTGGAGGTCAGTCTTCTCGTGGTCGCCCCATAGGCGAGGAGCGGTCCAGTGGAGGCCAAGCACAATTCTATGCACTTCCTGACAGGTGTGATGCAGTTGCCTCCGATACAGTAATTACAGGTATCATTTCTGTGTGTCACAGAGATGCCTCTGATCTATTTGATCCAGGGTCCACATATTCATACGTGTCCTCTTATTTTGCACATTATTTGGGTGCGACCCGTGGTAGTCTTGATTTACCTATTCATGTATCCACCCCCGTGGGTGATACGATTGTTGTGGATCATGTCTATAGATCATGTGTTATTTCTATTGGGGGTCTGGAGACCCAGGCAGATATGTTATTGTTGCGGATGGTTGACTTTGATGTGATATTGGGTATTGACTGGTTGTCTCCGTACCATGCTATATTGGACTGTCATGATAAGACAGTTACGTTGGCTATTCCTGGTATTCCTCAGATTGAGTGGCGGGGTTTGACTAATTTCGTCCCTAGCCGTGTTATTTGATTTTTAAAGGCTTAGAAAATGGTTGAAAAGGGGTGTTTGTCGTATCTAGAATTTGTGAGGGATGTGGGAGCTGAGTCTCCTAGCATTGATTCTGTACCTGTTGTGAGGGATTTTCCAGATGTATTCCCCTCGGACCTGCCGGGCATGCCGCCGGACAGGGATATTGATTTTGGCATTGACTTGGTGCCGGACACTTAGCCCATTTCCATTCCTCCTTATCGGATGGCACCAGCCGAGTTGAAAGAATTGAAAGAGCAGCTTCAGGAGCTTTTGGATAAGGGATTCATTCGCCCTAGTGTGTCCCCGTGGGGTGCACCGGTGTTATTTGTTAAGAAGAAAGATGTTTCCATGCGGATATGTATTGATTATAGACAGTTGAACAAGGTAACAATGAAGAACAAGTACCCTCTACCCCGCATTGATGATTTGTTTGATTAGTTACAGGGTGCGAGAGTGTTTTCTAAGACTGATCTTCGTTCAGGCTATCAATAGCTGAAGATCAGGGACTCTGATATTATGAAGACAACATTCAGGACTAGATATGGTCACTATGACAGAGTTCAGCATGATGATGCTAGAGATGTCACCATTGATAGTGATGCGTATTAACGATGCAGGGCCGGATATGTGTGGCAAATGTTGATGGCCTTCGTGAGTTGATATTGGAGGAGGCCCATAGCTCGCGGTATTCTATCCATCCAGGAGCCGCGAAGATGTACCAAGACTTGAAACAGCATTATTGGTGGAGAAAGATGAAGATGGACATAGTTAGACATGTAGCACGGTGCCTCAACTGTCAGCAGGTTAAGTACGAGCATCAAAGGCCCGGTGGTGTATTTTAGCGCATTGATATTCCCGAGTGGAAGTGGGAAAGGATCACTATGGACTTTGTTACTAGACTCCCTCGGACAGAGAGGAAGTTTGATTCTGTTTGGGTGATTGTGGATAGGTTGACCAAGTCAGCTCACTTCATTCCTGTGTGTACTACGTACTCCTCGGAGCGGTTAACAGAGATATTCATTCGTGAGATTGTGAGATTGCATGGAGTTCCAGTTTCTATTATATCAGACAGAGGTACTCAAATTACTTTGCAGTTCTGGAGGACATTTCAGCGTGAGTTGGGCTCACAGGTTGAGTTGAGTACTGCATTCCATCCTCAGACGGACGGACAGTCTGAGCGTACTATACAAATCTTGGAGGATATGTTGAAAGCTTGTGTTATTGACTTTGGTGGTTCGTGGGTTGATTACTTACCTCTCGCAGAGTTCGCCTATAACAACTGCTACCAATCCAGTATTCAGATGGCGCCGTATGAGGTTTTATATAGGAGACGGTGTAGATCTCTGGTTGGTTGGTTTGAGCCCGATGAGGCAAGGTTATTGGGGACAGAGTTAGTCCAGGATGCTTTGGATAAGGTGAAGGTTATTCAGGAAAGACTACGCACAGCTCAGTCGCGCCGGAAGAGTTATGTGGATCGCACCGGAAGAGTTATGCGGACCGGAAGGTTCGGGATGTGTCTTACTCTGTGGGTGAGAAAGTATTACTGAAGGTTTCGCCGATGAAAGGCGTCTGAGATTTGGGAAGAAAGGAAAGCTCAGTCCAAGATTTATTGGCCCTTTTGAGATCCTCAGGAGGATTGGAGAGGTGGCGTATATGCTTTCTTTGCCACCCATTCTATCAGGAGTTCATCCAGTGTTTCACGTGTCCATGCTCCGGAAGTATGTTGGTGACCCATCGCATGTGTTGGATTTCAGTACTATTCATCTTGATGATGCCTTGACCTATGATGTGGAGCCTATAGCTATATTGGGTCGTCAGGTGAGAAGATTGAGGTCCAAGGACATTGCATCAGTTAAGGTTCAGTGGAGGGGTCGACCCGTGGAGGAGGCCACTTGGGAGATCGAGCGGGAGATGCGGAGTAAATATCCTCACTTGTTTGAGTCTTCAGGTATGTTTCTTGACCCGCTCGAGGATGAGCGTTTGCTTATGTAGGGGAGAATGTGACGACCCGGCCCGTCGTCACGGGAATTACCACTCTGTTACCTTGCATTTATATGTTTCTTGCTTTTCTATCAGTGTTAGAGTCTATCGGAAGAGTTAGGAGTGATTCTGGTTGAAAATGAGGCAAATAGCCTTTTGGGAGGAAGCTTGAATTAGGAAAGTCAACCTAGAGTTGACTCTTTAGGTAGAATTCTCAAAATCGGATTCCGATGATTTGGTTAGTTCCGGGAGGTGATTTGTGACTTAGGGGAGCGATCGGAATTGAATGTGAGGGTCCGGTGTAGAAATAGGCTTGAATTGGCTAAGGTTGAATTTTGGCGAAATTCGAACGGTAGGTGAGATTTGATCCGGGGGTCAGAATGGAATTCCGAGAATTTTTGTAGCTTCATTATTTGATTTTGGATATGTCCGCAAATTTTCAAGTAATTCGGACATCGTTTGGTCGGGTTTTTGATTGAATGTTAGTTTGAGAAGTTTGAATTAAATCCTAGGCTTGAATCCGCTATAATTTGATGATTTCTGTGTTTAAGGGCGTGCTTTTATGATTTGGAACAAGTTTGTATCGTGTTTTGGAGCATGTTGGTTGTTTTCGTTGGCGTCCCCGGGGCCTTGGGGTGAATTCGGACCATCATCCGAGCATTTTGAAACTTACAAATCTGCAGAAAAATTGCAGAATCTGTGCAGAATTGTAAGCCTTCGCGTTCGCGAGACTAAGGCCGCATTCGCATAGGTAAGGTTGGAATGATCTTCGCGTTCGCGTCCCTGGAGGTCGCGTTCGCATAGGCAGGGTAAAGATGAGCATGGCGTTTGCGATGCTGGGCTTCGCATTTGCGTAGGAGGAAAAGGGGAGGCATCACGCTCGCGTCCCAGGTAACGCGTTCGCGTAGAGTAAATATGGACGGCTGAGGAATTGTTCATCGCGAATGCGTGGGAACTGTCGCGTTCGCGTAGAGGAAGACTGGACTGTGCATTGCGGATGCGTGAACAGTAACGCGAACGTGTAGAGTTAAATGGTCATGCAGTGAATTAAATTTCAGAAATAGACCAGTCGCGGTTTCAGTCATAAACACTCCATTTTTGAGTCTTAAAGAGAGAAACTCATGGGAGATTGCTGGGAATTTGTCGGGTATTCATCGGGGGTAAGTTTTATGGCCTAATTATATTATTTTGTCATGAAATCCTTGAGTATTTCACTGTTAATGGAAGATTAAAAGGGGATTTTAGCCCTAGGCCTAAATTATGGAAAATCATTGATTTGAATGGGCAAATGGAGTCCGATTTTGGTAAATTTTATATTCTTAGACTCGCGTTGAGACGAGGATTCCGAATATGTGACTTTAATAATTTTTCGAGAAGCGTACCAAAAGTCAGGTTTTGGCAACTTTGTAATTTTTGGTGTAAATTGAACTTGTTTTGACTGGGTAACATCCCATTGGCCTATTTTGATGTATTTCTACTACATATGATCAGATTCTACACCTGTGGAGGTTGATTCTCGTGGCAAGGGCATCGCGGATTAGTCGTCGAGCCGAGTCGAGGTGAGTAATGGATGTGGGTGATGACCAGCGGGTTCGAAACCCCGATATACCACTTTGTGATGCTGTATTGCGGCGAGACACATAGTCTCCTGCAAGTGCGGGGTCGCTTGTGATTGGGGACTATGGCTTAGTCCGACCTGTTGATATTATATTGTGATATTGGCTATTCTTGAGCCGGTGAACCTCCTTCTCGGATGGTTGTGTACATTTATGGGCTGTGAGCTAGTTATTGGGATCCTGCGAGGATCGTTATCATTGTTTCTATGATATTGACATGCTAATTTTACTACCAGTCTAGAGCTATTACTGTCATTATGATTTTCCAAACTATGGAACTACTGATATACTGTTTTCTACTGAAAAATGATAAAAAGAGTTTTCAAAACTACTTTTGAGCCTCTGAGGCTGCATTTGCATATTAGCTGACTGGTAGTGGATCGGGCTGCGCGCCGCAGCATATTCATGATATTGTGCTTGGGCTGTAGGAGCCCCTCCGGAGTCTGAACCCCCACAGTGAGCACGGGTACCCAAATTAGATCGGGCTACGCGCCGTAGCGGATCATATCATGCATTGCATTGCATTTAGCTACATCTGCTAGCTGTTATACTGTTTTGCTGGTACTTGCTGGTACAGATACTGTTGATATTGATACTATTGTAGGGTATTTGATTATAGCTTTACATAGTGCTATATTGTGATTTCTTACCTTTCGATGTGTTACCCCTGTTCATTACCACTGAGTCCGGAAGTACACACTTTACTCCCTACACCTTGTGTGCAGATCCAGGTACGTCACAGCAGCCTTGACCCAGTTGATGCTCGGAGATACTTTCGGGATAAGTCAAGGTAGCTGCCGCGTCCGCAGGACCTGACACCCCTTCCAGCTTATTTTATTCATGTTGTTATCTATTTCCGCACTGAGTACTAATGTAGACACTATTGCACTTGTATACTCTTTAGAGGCTCTTGACTCTTGACCCCTCGGTCTTTGTGCAGTTGTTATTATTTTTGGGACGTGATCCACGTATTTGGTATTTCTATCATTGTTGACTTATCTCTGTTTATACCTAAATGGTTAAAGTGAGCTCCTAGCTCCGTGAATGTTGATAATTGGTCGGGCTAGCCTAGCAGTGTGTTGGGCGCCATCACGACCGGGTTTGGGGTCGTGACAAGTTGGTATCAGAGCCTAGGTTTACTAGGCCTCACGAGTCTTGAGCCGGTTAGTAGAGTCTTGTGGATCGGTACGGGGACGCCTGTACTTATCCTCGGGAGGTTGCGAACCATTAGGAAATAATTCACATTTCTTGAACTCTATCGTGCGATCTTGTTGTTCTGAGAACTGAACTTCTGTATTCTATTCTCTCGCGGATGGCAAGAATGAGAGCTTCAAGACGAGGTGGACGACCTCCATTACCGCATGCTAGAGGCTGTGGGCGCGGTCGTGGTAGAGGTAGAGGTAGGGCAGCTGAGGCAGTGCCAGCTGACCCGTCCGTTGTACCTATTCAGGGTCAACCCCCAGTGGTTGATGCTCCAGCAGCCCCAGCTCAGGCCCAGACAGTGTCTATTGCTATTCTTGGTCTTCAGGAGACTCTGGCCCAGATATTATCGGTGTGTTCCAGATTGGCTCAGGAAGTATCAGTTATCGCTACTGCAGCGACATCCCAGACAGGGGAGGTCAGCAAACCCCTGCAGCTCGCACACCTGAGCAGCTGGTTCAGGGACTTCAGACGCCAGAGGCGGTCCCCGTTCAGGTGGTTGCACCAGTTATTCCTCCAGCTACACCAGCTCTAGAGTATATGGTTCAGGTTTTGCCCGACGACGAGCAGCGTCATCTAGAGAGATTTGGTAGACTCCAGCCACCCTATTTCTGTGGTACTGAGTGCGAGGATGCCTAGGGTTTCTTAGATAAGTGCTAGAGGATGCTACGTACAGCTGGTATTCTTGAGTCCAACGGAGTTTCATTCACTACTTTTCAGTTTGCTGGTCCCGCATTTGATTGGTGGAAGGATCTTGAGAGGCGTAGGCCTGCGGGAGCAGCACCTCTTACCTGGCAGCTGTTTTCTACTCTCATCCTAGACAAGTATGTACCTCATTCCCATCGTGAGGAGCTTCATCGCCAGTTTGAGTGGTTGGTACAGGGCGACATGTCAGTGACACAGTATGAGCTGAGATATACACAGTTGGCTAGGCATGCCACATGGATGATCCCGACTGATAGGGAGAGGATTATGAGTTTCATTTGTGGCCTCAACTACTCTATTCTCATTCTTATGACCAGAGAGAGAGTTCTATTATCATCTTTTGAGCAGGTTGTGGATATGGCACGCTCCATTGAGGCGGATCGTCACCGGGAGCGGGAGGAGAGGGAGGCCAAGAGGCCTCGAGGTTCTGGCAGCTTTAGTGGTGCTCCATACAAGGGGCAGTTTCATCAGGGCAGAGGTCGTTCATCTAGACCTTCCCAGTCAGGCCGCCCAGAGCATAGTGGAGCTTCTTCTGGTCGTGGCTGTCAGGGTTTCCAACAAGGCTAGTCTTCACTTAGTGCCCTCCCAGCTCAGAGTTTAGCACCTACTTCTTCGGCCCAGGGTTCATCTACGGCGAGGGGTTCCCTTCAGTCCCCTTCTCCAGCGCCAGGCAGTTGTTTTGAGTGTGGCGAGTTTGGCCACATTAGGAGGCAGTGCCCTCGACTTCGCAGGGATAGGTCTCAGCAGAGGGATCAACCCTCCTCTTCAGCACCATCTCAGGTTAGTAGAGGTGGAGGTCAGTCTTCTAGAGGTCGCCCTAGGGGTGCGGAGCGATCGAGTGGAGGTCAGGTACATTTTTATGCACTTCCTGATAGGCGTGATGCTATTGCCTCATATGCAGTGGTTACAGGTATCATTTATGTTTATCACAGAGACGTTTTTGTTTTGTTTGATCCCGGGTCCACATATTCATACGTGTCTTCTTATTTTGCACATCACTTGGGTGCGACCCGTGGTAGTCTTGATTTGCCTGTTCATGTATCCACCCACGTGGGTGATACGATTGTTGTGGATCATGTCTATAGATCCTGTGTTATTTCTATTGGGGGTTTGGAGACCCAGGCGGATCTGTTATTGTTAGGGGTGGTGGACTTTGATGTGATATTCGGTATGACTGGTTGTCTCCGTACCGTGCTATATTGGACTGTCATGCTAAGACAGTTACGTTGGCCATTCCTGGTATTTCTCAGATCGAGTGGCGGGGTTCGACCGATTTCGTCCCTAGCCGTGTTATATCGTTCTTAAAAGCTCAGAAGATGGTTGAAAAAGGGTGTCTATCGTACTTAGCTTTTGTGAGAGATGTGGGAGCCGAGTCTCCTAGCATTGATTCCGTACCTGTTGTGAGGGACTTCCCAGATGTATTCCCCTCAGACCTGCCGGGCATGCCGCCGGACAGGGATATTGATTTTGGCATTGACTTGGTGCCGGGCACTCAGCCCATTTCTATTCCTCCTTATCGGATGGCACTAGCTGAGCTGAAGGAATTGAAATAGCAGCTTCAGGAGCTTTTAGATAAGGGATTCATTCTCCCTAGTGTGTCCCCGTGGGGTGCACCGGTGTTATTTGTTAAGAAGAAAGATGGTTCCATGCGGATGTGTATTGATTATAGGCAATTGAATAAGGTAACAGTGAAGAACAAGTACCCTCTACCGCGCATTGATGATTTGTTTGATCAGTTGTAGGGTGCGAGGGTGTTTTCTAAGATTGATCTTCGTTCGGGCTATCACCAGCTGAAGATCAGGGACTCTGATATTATGAAGACTGCATTCAGGACTAGATATGGCCACTATGAGTTCCCTGTGATGTCTTTTGGGCTGACCAACGCCCCAGCAGCATTCATGCATCTGATGAACAGCGTGTTCAGGCCGTATTTGGATTCATTTGTGATCGTGTTCATTGATGACATTCTAGTCTACGCCCGTAGTCAGGAGGAGCATGCTCAACATTTGAGTATTGTGTTGCAGAGATTGAGGGAGGAGAGGCTGTATGCTAAGTTCTCCAAGTGTGAGTTTTGGCTCGAGTCAGTAGCATTTCTGGGTTATGTGGTGTCTCGTGATGGTATTCAGGTTGATCCGAAGAAGATAGAGGCGGTGCAGAAATGGCCTAGACCATTCTCAGCTACAGAGATCGGGAGCTTTCTTGGTTTGGCGGGATATTATCGCTGGTTTGTTCAGGGATTTTCATCTATTGCTTCTTCTTTGACTAAGTTAACTCAGAATGGTGCACCATTCGTGTGGGCCGAGGAAAGCTTTCAGAAGCTCAAGACAGCTTTGACCACAGCTCCAGTATTAGTGTTGCCCTTAGCTTCAGGTTTATATACTGTATATTGTGATGCCTTGAGAGTGGGGATAGGTTGTGTATTGATGCAGGAAGGTAGAGTGATTGCTTATGCTTCTCGGCAGTTGAAGCCTCATGAGAAGAACTACCATGTTCATGATTTAGAGCTAGCTGCCATAGTTCATGCCTTAAAAGATTTGGAGGCACTATTTGTATGGCGTGTCCTGTGAGGTGTATACCGATCATCGTAGTCTCCAGCATTTGTTCAAACAGAGGGATCTTAATTTGAGGCAGCGGAGATGGCTTGAGTTGCTCAAGGATTATGACATTACTATTCTATATCATCCGGGGAAGGCCAATGTGGTGCTGCGAAGATGTGAGCCGGAAGGCGGTCAGTATGGGGAGCTTGGCATATATTCCAACTGAGGAGAGACCATTTGCTTATGATGTTCAAATGCTAGCCAATCGGCTAGTGAGGTTAGACATTTCAGAGCCCAGCATGGTGTTGGCTTGTGTTGTATCTCGGTCTTCTCTATATGATCGTATTCGTGAGCGCCAGTATGATGATCCACACTTGGTTGTCCTTAAGGACAAAGTTCAGCATGATGATGCTAGAGATGTCACCATTGATAGTGACGGCGTATTGAGGATACAGGGCCGGATATGTGTGCGCAATGTTGATGGCCTTCGTGAGTTGATTTTGGAGGAGGCCCATAGCTCGCGGTATTCTATCCACCCAGGAGCCGCGAAGATGTACCAAGACTTGAAACAGCATTATTGGTGGAGAAAGATGAAGATGGACATTGTTAGACATGTAGCACGGTGCCTCAACTGTCAGCAGGATAAGTATGAGCATCAAAGGCCCGGTGGCGTATTTCAGCGTATTGATATTCCTGAGTGGAAATGGGAGAGGATCACTATGGACTTTGTCACTGGACTCCCTCGGACAGCGAGGAAGTTTGATTCTGTTTGGGTGATCGTGGATAGGCTGACCAAGTCAGCTCATTTCATTCCAGTTAGTACTACTTACTCATTAGAGTGGTTGGCAGCGATCTTTATTCAGGAGATCGTGAGATTGCATGGAGTCCCAGTTTCTATCATATCAGACAGAAGTACTCAGTTTACTTTGCAGTTCTGGAGGACTTTCAAGCGTGAGTTGGGCTCCCGAGTTGAGTTGAGTACTGCATTTCATCCTCAGACGAACGGACAACCCAAACGTACTATTTAGATCTTGGAGGATATGTTGCGAGCTTGTGTTATTTATTTCGGTGGTTCATGGGCTGATTATTTGCCTCTCGCAGAGTTTGCCTATAACAACAGCTACCAATCCAGTATTCAGATGGCGCCGTATGAGGCTTTATATGGGAGACAGTGTAGATCTCCAGTTGGTTGTTTTGAGCCTGGTGAGGCGAGGCTATTGGGGACAGAGTTAGTACAGGATGCTTTGGATAAGGTGAAGGTGATTTAGGGGAGACTTCGCATAGCTCAGTCGCGCCAGAAGAGTTATGCGGACCGGAAGGTTCGGGATGTGTCTTATTCTCTGGGTGAGAAAGTCTTACTGAAGGTTTCGCCGATGAAGGGAGTCATGAGATTTGGGAAGAAAGGGAAGCTCAGTCTGAGATTTATTGGCCCTTTTGAGATCCTCAGGAGGATTGGAGAGGTGGTGCATATGCTTGCTTTGCCACCCAGTCTATCGGGAGTTCATCCAGTGTTTCACGTATCCATGCTCCGGAAGTATGTTGGCGACTCATCGCATGTGTTGGACTTTAGCACTGTTCAGCATGATGATGATTTGACCTATGATGTGGAGCCTATAGCTATATTGGGTCGTCAGGTGAGAAGATTGAGGTCCAAGGACATTGCATCAGCTAAGGTTCAGTGGAGAGTTCGACCCGTGGAGGAGGCCACTTGGGAGATCGAGCGGGAGATGCGGAGCAGATATCCTCATTTATTTGAGTCTTCAGGTATGTTTCTTGACCCGCTCGAGGACGAGTGTTTGCTTAAGTGAGGGAGAATGTGACGACCCGGCCCGTCGTCACGGGAATTACCACCCCGCTACCTTGTATTTATATGTTTTATGCTTTTATATCGGTGTTAGAGTCTATCAGGTGACTTAGGAGTGATTCTAGTTGAAAATGAGGCAAATAGCCTTTTGGAAGGAAGCTTAAATATGGAAAGTCAACCTGGACTTGACTATTTAGTTAGAGGGCTCGGAATCGGATTCTGATGATTTGGATAGTTCTAGGAGGTGATTTGTGACTTAGGGGAGCGATCGGAATTGAATTTGGAGGTCCGGTGTAGAAATAGGCTTGAATTGGCTAAGGTTGAATTTTGGCGACATCCGAACGGTAGGTGAGATTTTGATCCGGGAGTCAGAATGGAATTTGGACAATTTTTGTAGCTTCATTATGTGATTTTGGATATGTCTGCAAATTTTCAGGTCATTCGGACGTCGTTTGGTCGGGTTTTTGATTGAATGTTAGTTTCGGAAGTTTGAGTTGAATCCTAGGCTTGAATCCGCTATAATTCGACGATTGTATTTATGATTGGAACAAGTTTGTATCATGTTTTGGAGTATGTTGGTGGTTTTCGTTGGGGTCCCGGGGGCCTCGGGGTGAATTCGGACCTTCATCCGGGCATTTTGGAACATAGAAAATATGCAGAAAAATTGCAGATTCTGTGCAGGACTTTAAGCCTTCGCGTTCGCGAGGCACAGGCCGTGTCCGTGTTGGCAAGGTAGGACTGAGCATCGCGTTCGCGTTGAGGGTGTCGCGTTTGCATAGGAGGGAGAAGTGAAGCATCGCGTTCGCGTCCCTGGGTACGCGTTCGCGTAGAAGACAATTGGCCGGCTAAAAAGTTGTTTATCGCGAACGCGTGGGAGGCATCGCGTTCGCGTAGAGGAAGATAGAATTGTGCATCGCGGACTTGTGAGCAGTAACGCGAACGCATAGGGTTAATTTGTCTGGCAGTGAATTAAATTCCAGAACAGTGCAGTCGCGGTTTTGAGTCATAAAATTACCATTTTTGAGTCTTAAAGAGAGAGACTCACGGGAGATTGCTGGGAATTCATCGCGTATTCATCGGAGGTAAGTTTTATGGCCTAATTACGTTATTTTATCATGGAATCTTCGAGTATTTCATTGTTAATGGGAGATTAATGGGGGATTTTAGCCCTAGGCCTAAATTATGGAAAATTAATGATTTGAATGGGCAAATGGAGTCCGATTTTGGTAAATTTTATATGCATGGACTCGTGTTGAGACGAGGATTCCGAATATGTGACTTTCGTAATTTTTTGAGAAGCGTACCAAAAGTCGGGTTTTGGCAACTTTGTAGTTTTTGGTGTAAATTGAATTTCTTTGACTGGGTAACATTCCATTGGCCTATTTTAATGTATTTCTACTACATTTGATCAGGTTCTACACCTGTGGAGGTTGATTCTCGTGACAAGGGCATCGCGGATTAGTCGTCAAGCCGATTCGAGGTGAGTAATGGATGTGGGTGATGACCAGCGAGTTCGAAACCCCGGTATACTACATTGTGACGCTGTGTAGCGGCGAGACACGTACTCTCCTGTGAGTGCGGAGTCGATTGTGATTGGGGACTATGGCTTAGTTCGACCGGTTAATATTATATTGTGATATTGGCTATTCTTGAGCCGGTGAACCTCATTCTCGGATGGTTGTGTACATTTATGGGCTGTGAGCCAGTTGTTGGGATCCTGCGAGGATCGATTTCATTGTTTCTGTGACATTGACATGCTAGTTTTACTACCAGTCCTGAGCTATTACTGTCATTATGGTTTTCCAAACTCTGGAACTTTGATATATTGTTTTCTACTGAAAAATGATAAAAAGAGTTTTCAAAAAATTACTTTTCAGCCTGTGAGGCTGCATTTGCATATCAGGTTGCGCGCCACAGTGTATTCATGATATTGTGCTTGGGCTGTAGGAGCTCCTCCGGAGTCTGAACCCCCACAGTGAGCACGAGTACCCAAATTGGATCGGGCTACGCGCCGCAGCGGTCATTTCATGCATTTTGCATTGAATTTAGCTACATCTGAAAGTTGATATACTGTTTGCTGGTACTTGTTGGTACAGATACTGTTGATATTGGTTCTGTTGCAGGGTATTTGATTACAGCTTTACATAGTGCTATATTGTGATTTCTTATCTACGTTGTCTTACCCCTGTTCATTACCACTGAGTCTGGAAGTACTCACTTTACTCCCTGCACCTTGTGTGCAGATCCAGGTACGTCTCAACAGACCTGATCCAGTAGTTGTTCAGAGATACTTTGCGGGATAGTCAAGGTAGCTGCCGCGTCCGCAGGAACTGACTCTCCTTCCAGCTTTCCTTTTATCTCTTAGCTTGCCAACTTGTCTTAACCATAAGCCATACTACCCTCCTTTTAATATAATTTAGATATTTCTTGCTAATATAGTAGAAAATCTATGTGTGGATCAATATATAGATAGATATAGCTATAGATATAGGTATATAGATTTTATTTGTCCCATATCTATTTAAATAATGTCTAACATCTATTTCATTCAACTACTTCCATTAAATATGTTCCACTTATAATTCCTAATTATTTATGTTGTCCTAAATTTGCCAAGTCGCTTCTTTTTAGCTTGCCACTTTGCTTAACCACAATGCATATTACCCTCCTCTTCTATATATATATATATATATATATATATATATATATATATATATATATATATATATATATATATATATATATATATATATATATATATATATATATATATATATATATATATATATATATATATATATATATATATATATATATATATATATATATATATATATATATATATATATATATATATATATATATATATATATATATATATATATATATACTTGGCTTAACCACAATCCATACTACCCACCTTTTAATATAATATAGATATTTCTTACTAATATAGTTGAAAATCTATGAGTGGATCAATATATAGATAGATATAGATACTGATATAGGTATATATATTAGATTTGTCTAAGATCTATTTCATTCAACTACCTCCATTAATTATGTTCTATTTATAATTCCTAATTATTAATGTTGTCTTAAATTTGCCAAGTTGCTTCTTTTTAGCTCCCCGCTTTGCTTAACCATAATGCATACGACTCCTCTTCTTATATATATATATATATATATATATATATATATATATATATATATATATATATATATATATATATATATAAATCATAATTAAGTTATACATAGTCTTATTAATATTGTCTAAATTTGGCAAGTGACTTCTCTTAGCTTGCCAACTTGTCTTAACCACAATTCATACTACCCTCATTTTAATATAATTTAGATATTTCTTGCTTATATAGTAGAAAATCTATGTGTGGATCAATATATAGATAGATATAGCTATGGATATACGTATATAAATTTTATTTGTCCAAGATCTATTTAAATATTGTCTAACATCTATTTCATTTAACTACTTCCATTAAATATGTTCCATTTATAATTCCTAATTATTTATGTTATCCTAAATTTTCCAAGTGGCTTCTTTTTAGCTTGCCACTTTGCTTAACCACAATGCATACTATCCTCCTCTTATATATATATATATATATATATATATATATATTAATTATGTTCCATTTATAATTCTGAAATGTTCTCCTAAATTTGGCAAGTGACTTTTCTTAGCTTGCCAACTTGGCTTAACCACAATCCATACTACCCACCTTTTAATATAATGTAGATATTTCTTACTAATATAGTAGAAAATCTCTGAGTGGATCAATATTTAGATAGATATAGATACCGATATAGGTATATATATTAGATTTGTCTAAGATGTATTTCATTCAACTACCTCCATTAATTATGTTCTATTTATAATTCCTAAATATTAATGTTGTTTTAAATTTGCCAAGTTGCTTCTTTTTAGCTTCTCTTAGCTTGCCAACTTGTCTTAACCACAATCCATACTACCCTCCTTTTAATATAATTTATATATTTCTTGCTAATATAGTATAAAATCTATGTGTGGATCAATATATAGATAGATATAGGTATATAAATTTTATTTGTCCAAGATCTATTTAAATAATGTCTAACATCTATTTCATTCAACTACTTCTATTAAATATGTTCCATTTATAATTCCTAAATATTTATGTTGTCCTAAATTTGCCAAGTGGCTTCTTTTTAGCTTGCCACTTTGCTTAACCACAGTGCATACTCATACATATATATATATATATATATATATATATATATATATATATATATATATATATATATATATATATATATATATATATATATATATCGGATTTGTCCAAGATCTATTTAAATTATGTATATCCTCTATTTCATCCAACTACTTCTATTAATTATATTCTATTTATGGTTTTTAATTATTAATATTTTCCTCAATTTGTCAAGGGAAATTTTTTAGGTTGCCACTTAGCTTAACCATAATGCATATTATCCTTCTTAAATTTTCTCTATTTATAGTGTCATTATCTGAACTATTTTCGGGTAAATATTGACACATACATTTGTCATGACCCCAACCCCGATTGTGATGGCGCCCAATGTGAGCACGTGATTTTTGCCCTACATGAGAATCACTCCCAGAAAATTCAAAAATAAAATAGTTTTATGTTGAGCATGATTTTTGCGATTTTTGTGTTATTTTTATCTTACATTTGCATGTTTGTGTGTGCGTGTTTATTTATTTAAATTAGTAAAATACAAAATATATACATCATGTTTTGCATTTTTTTTAGTGTTTAATATCAAAATTATACGGTTTACATTTAAGTGATATGTAATTATGTGGGATGATTGTAGTAAAAATTAATTGTGTTATGAGTTAGTATATATATATATATATATATATATATATATATATATATATATATATATATATATACATATATATACACACATATGTATATGATACACCATGGAATGTAGTATGGAAATCGGAATTGGGCCATAGCAAAACCAGGCCCAATGTAATTAAATACCCCAAAACCAACCCATACCCACGCCCAACCCGTTTTACCCGACCCGGTCCGAAAATAACCAAACCCCCCTCTTTTCTTTCTCATTTTCATTCTTCATTCCCAAACCCTAAAAAAGACCCAACCCCTTCTTCTCTCCCCAGCCGCCACAACCTAGACACCCCCTCCCCCTTTCTCTTCTTCTTCAAACCACCCCACACAGCCGCCAGCCCCTCCACACCTTTAGTTGCCGCCTCCCGTCACCATCAACACCACAGTTACCGACCAGCTTCCTCGCCAGTTTCACCATCAAGCCCACCCAAAACCAGCAGAGCCGCCGCCGCTCAACCAAGACGCCACCCACGACCACCACAATTCTGCCGCATCTCCAAGACCTCAAACCAGCCGCCACCTCTGCTCGTTCTTCACTCATCAGCCATATCTGCCATCCTCATCAGAAAACGAGCACCAGTGTCGCTGGTTACCAGCCATGTCCATCGTCAATCATCTTCATCAGTGTATTCGTCGTCTTCGTCAATGTAGGCATCACTGTGATCGAATTATCGTCTTTAATCTTCGCCTTCAACTTATTCCCTCATCGCCCAGCCTCCTCGTCGGTAAACACCAAACGACCATCCATTGAATCCGGTGAAGCAGAGGTTCGAACCATCAGCCTTCACAAATGTGTTCGTAGCAGTTTGTTCGTATTCGTCATCATTCAGTTTCGTCATCGTCATCGTCTTCAGTTATCTTTTTCCTTAAGACGATTAAATGTTCATCGTTGCTTCACTTTTTGTTTAATTGGAAAGCAATCCAGGTTTTACTTACTTCCCATTTCTTAACTTGTCGCTTGATTTTTTTTGATAAACATGATGTTCGTCCATTTCTATGCGTTTGATAATTAGAAAAATAGATAATTAGAATTGCTAGATTTTATGAGCTGATATTAATCGATGCTTGTGTTTTGGGCTAGATAAATTTAGGTATTCCTATAATGGTTTAGTATTTTTGGTTCAAATGGTTTCATCGTTATATATTGTTTTTTCCCTTCTCTTTGTTGTTCGTCGTATGAATTTAGTTTGCATTTAGATTCAGTTAATCGTGATTCATGTTGTTTCGATTTGTTAAGTTTGTTGATTCATCATACTATTGGATTCTTGCTCATTTATTTGTGTCTAAGTTAACCAGGATTGGTTCCCAATATGGTTAGCTTATTCCCTTTGATCTGATGTCGTGTGATTCAATCTGAGTCCATGAGATTAATTGTTGTATTTGATTAGGAATTGGTTATAGCTGATAGTGATTTGGTGTTTAATTAGGAATTGATTTTGGTCAGTTGTTAGCATTGTTACAAATGAAGGTTTGGGGGAAGAATAGTAATTTCAGTAGTTTTAGGGGTAATACGGAAATTGAAAACTTAAATAATTATTTATGTTAAAGTATTTCATCCATTAAGCACTAATAATATTAAAATAGGGTATTGTTTAATACTTAGTGAGGAACAAGACATAGTGGTCTTGGAAGAAGTTAAAAGAAGTAGTTAAATATATTACCCATGCTAGGAATTAATTAATAGAGTGGGACAAATGGTAGTGGGGAACAAAACATATGGTAGTGGAGTTGATGGGAAAATAGCTTAATTAAATGGGTCTTAGTGCTGTTATGAGTTGTAAAGAGGTCTTAATTGATATAAATAGGGGGACAGAGGTTCACAACAGGGAGATGGACGTGCACTCATAAAAATACACAAGTGCTCACTTGTTTGCTTCTGTTCTTCTGTTGCTTCAGTTGCTGTTGGTTTGTTGCTGTTAAGGCTATTGTTGTCGCTACTGTTTATTGTCGAGGTTGTTGTTGTGGTTTGTCGAGGTTGTTGTCGTGGTGGTCGCTGTGTTGTCGTGGGGGTTCTGTTGCTGTTGGTCTGTTGTTAAAGCTGTTGCTGTTGGTCTGTTGTTGTTAGCCGCTGTTTGTGCTGCTATATAATGCATCCTCACTTCTCTTTTCTTTAAATTCCAGGTACGCATCTTTAGAATACCAGAAATTGTAGTTGGCAAGTGCAAAGTTTGGACACATATGAAGATCTGAAGTCTATGTTTAAATTCATCCTGTTTTGTATACTACACATCTGCAATCGCATCATATTTGTATAAGTTAACTGATGAATTATGGACTGTATCTATTTTGTATGTAATCCATGTTGGTCGATGTTAAATTGAAATTAGAAAACCAAAACAGGGATTTTGTAAGGCCCCGTAAAAGTTTTTGTGCATAAAACCTAGTAGATGTGGTGTCATGGTCCGAATGATGTGTTCGGACCCTTGGTAGTGATTTAAGTTTCAAAAATGTAGAGAATTAATTTTTCCGAAAAAGTGTCAAATATGCGGTCAAGAATGCGACCGCAGAATCAACATGCGGACCGCATTCTGACCGCAAATCGTTCCAGAGAGTTTCTCAAAAATCCGTCAAATGTGCGGTCGATATGCGATCGCATGTCAAATCTGCGGTGCATTTTGCGACCGCAGATCAGACATGCGGTCCGCATAGTGACCGCATTCCTTAACAGAAACTGCTCAACTTTGAGGCCATTCTGCGGTCACTTTGCGGACCGCATGTGGGTTCTGCGGTCGCATAGTGACCGCATAATTGACCCCGGCCCAGATTTTTGTAACATTTTGACCCGATCTCTTCTTTAATATAACACCTTTCTTCTTCATTTTATCATATTATCTCACCAAAATTTGAGAGAGAAGAGAGGGTTTTTAGAGAGAGAAGTTCTTCATCTTCAAAGATTGTTCCAACTATTTAATTCCAAGGGATCCTAGGGCAAGGATTCAACTTCCCCAATCTTTTCAAGGTAAAAACCCTAACTATTTTCTTTGATTTTCAGTTTTAATTGGGTAAAGAGAGGTTTGCATATAATAGCTTTTAAAAATAGAATTTTTACACTCATGCATGATTATTAAACTTGATTTCTAGTAAAAAGAAGTGAGTAGAAGTAAGAGTCTTCAAGAACAAGGTTGGCAAGAGTAGGATATCTTGGGTAAGCATAAAGTAGGAGGAAAAAGCATCACCAGGTATGTATGGCTAATTTTGATTCTTGTGAAATCGCCTATATGTGTGAAGTTTGTTTGTTTCATGTTAAATTGACAAATTGTGTGAAATTCTTGATGTTGTTGTTGGATATTCAAAGTTTGTTGTTGGGCTATGAGTGATGTAAAATGAGAGTTTAAATTGGCAAAGGAATTGTGAATAATGACTATGATGGCCTATATGGCACCTTGTGGAAAACAAACGAAACACTTGAGAATTGGTTTATTGTGGAAATAGATGAAGCACTTGAATTGTGGAAATATTGTAACATGGTTGTGATATCGCATTGAGAATAAATTGAGAACATGAACCAAATGTGTAAGTTGCTTATTTGAACTTGTTGAAATTGTGTGTAGTACCTTATCTGCTGTTTGAAATTGTTGTGTTTTCAACTGTAAGGCGGGGTCGTGTTGCGCGCCGCAACGTGGTGAAATAAGGTTTGGGTTGGGGTGATAAGGGTGGCCGAGGTAATAAGGGTGGTCGGGGGCAATAAGGATGGAAAGCGATCGAAATCGCTATTGAAAATTGATACATAAATCAATAATGTGAAATTGTGAAAGGAGACAGCAGGAGAGTTTGCAACCTGTGGGGCACTGATTGCCCCTTTGTTTGACTACTTGTTCTTTACGTGATTGATTGGTTATTGTTAAATTGGTTGATTGTAGAAAGTGCTTTGTGTGAGAATTATTTGAAATGAGGGAAAATGTGGAAACATGGTTGGTTGGCTTAATAAATTGTTGATGTAATTTAATGGCTTGAGTTTACTTGGGACAAAGTTTGTCCATACATACCAGTACAATTCAAGTGTACTGACGTCCCTTTTGCCGGGGGCGCTACATTCGTGTCATGATTGTAGGTGGATCAGTAGCAGGCACTTCAGCTCATCGGCGGTAGTATCCTTCTCCTTCCACTGCCCGTTTTGGTGAGCCCCTTTCTTCCTCGGGGCCTTGTGTGGTTCATGCCACTCGATTTAGATTTCATTTTGGTTTTGTAAGGTATAGCCGGAGCCTTGTTACCGGCAAGTATTGTATTTCTCTATTTGTATCCTAGAGGCTCTGTAGACATGTAAACTGTGGGACTCCAGTCTTATGTATATATATGGTGTTATGTCGGGCGTTGTAAAAATTGAAATCTTGTTAATAAATCACTCGTATTGTTTTATTTGTTTAATGTGAAATCAATTATGGTTAGTAATATATTTGGTTAATGAGAAACAGTCAACACAGGGGTAACGCGTGGGAATGAAAGGCACCCAGGTCCGCTTGACTGGGGCAACCCGGTCAGGCGCCGGTCATGTTCCTCGATTTGGGGCGTGACAGATTTAGTCTAGAACTAGAAATTGGTATGGTCTTATTTAAGATTTGAATATCAAAGGTCATTTTGATTAATTGCGACATGTGTTTGAATAGGGATTAAGACTCAAACCGTTAACATTCAAATGATTGAATTGTGTGAATCGGTTTTATATAATTATTCTAATTCTGAATTTACGAGGTCACTTAGGTAAATAACGTCATTTTAATTAGCGATTTGAATAAAATTAATAACTAAGGTAGTGATGAACATTAGCATGAAGTTCAAAAATGACTTTTGTATTACACATAGTTAACTTCAATGGTTCGGTTTATCTAATACTGGTGGTTTAAATTAATTAGAGAATGGTTAGTTTATGTTGACATTTTTCAAACTCGCATGCTATTTATAATTTTAGTTTTAGTATTATTCGCTTGTAGAATAAGGCATAAAACAATTTCCCTTATGCAAGCTCGAGTGCAATTTCCGTTCACATTGATCTAATAACTAATAAGAGGTCCGAGCTTATAAACATGCAATAAATTAGGACCTTTTCTCTTTTATTTAGAGACGAACTTAATAGAAAAAATGTAGTCACTTTAGGATTGTCCTTTTAAAATAAACGAGACGAGCCTCGCCAAAAATACACAATTGTGGGGCCCTCGAATAATTGTCATGAAAACTTAGACTTGGAAAGACCGTCTAGTGAATTTCACGGTCCTCTTCCCAAAGTTAAATAGACGATAGACTCTTTAGGCACGACTTGAAATAAAATTACTTTCCTGAATACGGGTGTGCATTTATGTGACCCAAATCTTACTCTCGGCGAAACTGAAATACATTAGAGTCGCAGGCGTACTGGTTACGGTGCGGCTCGAAATGTGTTTTCGTAACGTCGCAATTCTTCTAAAAATAAGAGCGGAGCATTAAAAGCACATAGTTAAAATATATAAAAGAATCGGATAGAAACAAAAATTGCAATTGAGCGACCGTGCTAAAACCACGGAATCCGGGAGTGCCTAACACCTTCTCCCGGGTTAACAGAATTCCTTATCCAGATTTCTAGTTTCGCAGACTGTATTACAGAGTCATAAATTTCCTCGGTTCGGGATTAAACCGGTGACTTGGAACACCATTATTTTTCCAAGTGGCGACTCTGAATTAAATAAACTAATTCCCGTCTCGATTGTCCTTTAATTGGAAAAAACTCCCTCGTGCCCTCGCGGGTGCGGAAAAAGGAGGTGTGACAGCTCTGGCGACTCTGCTGGGGACAACCTCCGAACTTCGGTTCAGGGTCTAAGAATTCGAGCTCAGTTAAATTGTTGTTTTGTCTATATCTGATTTTATTACATGTTTAATTAATGTGATACATGTCTACCGCTTTGATACTAGTTGCGTTGTATATATAAACTGTTATATGTTTACCGCTTTGATATTGCGTGGACTGTATATAAAACTGTGCCGAAAATCCTTCACTTCTCACCCTCGGGGATGTGCTCACTGGCTGAGACTCCTTATTCTGTTAGTGTCATACCCCAAAATAATGAAGAGGCTCGGAAAGTTTCTAAGCCGGTTGGCCTTTTGGTTCCGGGAAAGGAGCTCCTTCCTCAGCCCGAGTTGTCCGCTTGGGTACACAGTCTAGATCATGTACCAAGATTTTGAACTTAGAATAACATGACTTCATGCCGGACCCCTGGTAGGAAACGCTTATTTGCATCACGTTGCATTTGACTTAGGGGACTCAACACAGGGGTTGGGTCCGTCTAGGACAGGTGACCCAGTAATCAAAGACCGAGCATATTATATGTTGCAGTTATTTATCATGTATTATTATGATGATTGGTTAAATTCCTGAAAAACAAAAAAAAAAAAAGAAATAGAATTTTGGAATAGAAAAATATCAAAAATATTGACGAAATGTTGTCGAAAATTTCGAAAATTTGAAAAATAGGAAGAGCAATTTTGTTGAAATAATTGGTCATAAAATAATCTGACCGAACTACGCAGGTTTGATTCTCACCATTAGGTGGGATACGTAGGCAACCCTCATCGGGTCCAACCACCCCTTTAAAAAATCAAAAAAAAATGTGTGTTTAATTTTGTCAATAAAATCAAAGTGATGCCGTTTTTGCAAATAGCCGAATGTTCCGAAAGGACGCCGGAAGGCTGTTTTTGCAAAAATAGCCATTTTGAATTTTTATAAATAATTTTTGGGCACAACCTTGAAATATTCCCTCGCGGAAATGTTGAAAGGTCGTAGCCGCAAAATCAAGTTTGGGTTACCACCCCTTTTAAAAAATCAAAAAAAAAATGTCGAAATTTTAGTTTTCAATAAAATCAAAGTGATGCTGTTTTTGAAAATAGCCGAATGTTCCGAAAGGACACCGGAAGGCCGTTTTTGCAAGAATAGCCACTTTGAGTCATTGTAAATAATTTTGGACACAGCCTTGAAATATTCCGTCGCGGAAATGTTGAAAGGCTGTATCCGCAAAATTAAGTTTGAGTCATCACTCAACTTTTCAAAAAATATCCATTTTTATCAAATAAGTCATTACATGGCCGAAATTTTGCTGAAATAGCCATATTTTTGCATTTTTAACTTCCTCAGTCTTGTGTTGGCCTGTGTCGGTGCTGAACGATGCCCCATAGGCCCCGGGATAAAATTTTGAATTTGCATCTTCTTAAATAAAATTTTGCAAAAAGAGCCACTTTGTCTAAATAAGCCATTATATGGCCAATTTATGAAAAAAATAGTTTTTGTGTTGGTTTATGGCGATGCCGAACGATGCCCCATGAGCCACAGGATTAAAAAAAAATAATTAAAAAAAAAACGACATATGGTTTTGCTGAAATGGCCACATTTGGCATTTAAACTTTCTCAGTCTTGTGTTGGCCTGTGTCGGTGCTGAACGATGCCCCATGAGCCTTAAGATGAAAAGTTTTGAATTCGTAGCCTCTTAAATAAAATTTTGCAAAAATAGCCGCTTTGTCAAATAAGCCATTACATGGCCAATTTTGTAAAAATAGTCAATTGACATTAGAAACTTCTCAGTCTTGTGTTGGTTATGGCGATGCCGAACGATGCCCCATGAGCCACAGGATGGAAAAATTTTCAAGTTTATCTTTCTTAAATAAATTTTGCAAAAATAGTCATTTTGTCCAAAAAGCCATTATGTGGCCAATTTTGTAGAAATAGTCATAATTGACACCAAAAATTATTTTCATTCTTGTAGAAATCTCCTACACAAGTTGTAGTTGGAGTCGGCTTCTATAATTTTCTTTCAAAGAAAAAAAAAATCAAATAAACATCTCTTTATTTCTTGCATTAATTTGCAAGAACTACGCTCGGTCTGATTCATGCGGGGTCATGATACGTAGGCAATCCACATAGGATTCGACCATATCCATAACAAAAAAAAAATGGAAAACTACAAAAGAAAAAAAAAGAGAAAAAGAGAAAAATGGAAAGAATAATAACAACAACTAAGAAGCACATATATGAGAAGCTGGAACGACGCATGTAACTGAAGCAAATGCATGATAGAAAGGTTTAACTGCCTAGGTTAATTGCATCATTAATGCACGTTTACCTGTTTGTCCAATGCCCTAACGCTAACGTGATGTCTTCACTTTGTTGTGTAAAGTTCCAGAAAGGTGGTTGGTTGTGGTTCTAAAATAACTCTTCCCTGTAACACAAAGTCAGAGGACAATGGCAGATAATCTCAAGACTGAGTGGGTTGATACCGATACCCGACAACAACTGGTTGAACGGAACCACGGGTTAGTAGAAGAGGTCAAGATATTGAGACAACACGTGGCTGATATGTATCGGGCGTGGATGGATGGAAAAGCACCACTTCCGCCACCACCTAGCTTCCTGGACTCTGTCCTTACCCGTACAATGAACCCGATGCCGGAGGATCCCCCACACCCTCCATATATACCCGCCTATCACAACTTCTCCAGCCATTCGAGTAACTCAATTACTCGTCCCCCAACTATGTTTTCACAACGCTACTCCCGTCCCCAACACCACTACTCTCCCCGGGACAACCAAAATCGTACTTCACCTTCCGGGTACCCAGCTCCACAAAAGGCTTACCAACCCCCACGAACATACCGGAAACCCCCCGGGTCAGGTTTCAGGCCAAATAAGGCGTTTAGGGAGGAAAGGTTGTTGAAGCGAGAAAAGGCGCTCACCCCTATCGGAGAGTCCTATGCAAGCTTGTTTGAAAAGTTAAAACATGTCGGCCTGATTACACCGCTCCCCGGATATACTCCCGATCCACGTGCAAGAAGCTTCGATCCTACTGCACGATGTGCATACCATTCCAATGTCAGAGGGCACGATATTGAAAGTTGTTGTACCTTGAAAAAGGAAATAGAAAGAATGATTCAAAAAGGATGGTTGATTGTGATCAATGATGATGACAGAGAGCATACGAATCCTCTGGGGGGTGTATTGACTGAAGCTAAAAATGTTGAAGCAGATGGCAGCCTCGGCAATATGGATGCAGAACTTAGTGGCTAAAGCGTCGTGCTTGGTAATTGGGAAGAGACTCCATCTTTTGGTCAGCTAGATGGGGCTTTGGTGGTTCGTTTTGTCGTCATTTGTTGTCCGAGTTATTTTCAGGGTTTTCTTGTGGTCAAACCCTTTTGTCCTAGCAATTTGCTTTGGTCTTGCCCAGTTTTGTTTCAGGGCCGTACTCTAGTTTGTTTTGCTTGTTTTGTCATTGAACCATTTCGTCATTAGTTTAATGAAGCTTTCGGCCTTTTGTTACTTCCGGTCATTTTATTTGTTTAGTTCTTTTTACCCTTTAGATTTGTCTTGTGCTCAAACGCCGAATCTAGTGACACGACATGCGCACACATAATTATGGCTTAATTCTAAAAGTTAATCATTAAGCAATTGGAAGATGATCGGGTCATCTAAAGGAAACAAAAACAACTCGAGACTATTTGGATCCCGAGTCATCTGAAACCGGGGCAAGTAAAAAGAAACAGTCAAAGGCAAGCTGGCCAAAATTGACATGGGGTCGTTCATAATGAGAGTGTTGCCCAACAGTGCTTTAAAGATATGATGAATATTAATTGTGTTGTTTACGCTCGGCATGTTTTGAGGATTGGAATGACGAAGGCATTTTGTTCTGCTATCCAAACACTTTATCCATCGTCAACCCTTTGAGCCTGAATTTAACTTCTTTCATATCCCTCCTTCGGAATTGGTTGCAAAGACTAGAAACGCAAGTTTGAAAGGCAAAAGAAGAAAGGGATAAAGAAAAAGTAAAGAAAAAGAAAACAACAAAAAGAGATAAAGAAAATAAAATGAAAAAATGATGAAAAAAAAATGAAAAGAAGGAATTGGGAACTACGTTTGACCTGATTCCTCAAAGAGGATACGTAGGCGATTCACAGCTCGGTCATAGTGTAAATAAAAACCAAAAAAATCCCCAAGTAAGAAACAGGGGCAGTAAAAAAAAAAGTGTTTATGTAAGGAAAATATAGGATTTCGAAGGTTGTAATTTTGAACCCAATTTGTTTTATTTTGAGCCTTTAATACCTTTTCTTTCTAGCCCTGTCCAAACCCACATTACGGTCCAAAGAAAGACCTTTTGACCAATTTTTAAAAGAGGCTGAGTTAGGCAAATGAGAGAAGTTTCATTGGGACATGACACTCTGATTCCCGGCAGAAAGACTCCGAGCTCCAGCAGAAAATAGGAGAGTCTTAGCAGTAACACCACCAATCCCCAGTGAAAAAGCAACACAAATGAGAGAGTCTTAGTGGTGAAAACCTTCACAGGCACCATAAGGCGATGAAAGCTGAGAGAAAAACCGAAATGAGAGAGGTTTGGTAGTGAAAACCCCTCGGGCACTACAAGTCGAACGGAGATTGGAAATCAGATGGGAAAGCCCCAGGCGAAGATTACAAAAGGCGGTTTAACGACGGAGGATAGGCTATATGTGCATGTCATGTCCATTAGAGTTGGTATCCACGTTTGATTAGGTTTACTTTATAATTTTTCTTTTTAGAGAGTCATCTTCCTTTTTGTCTTTTATTCTGTCTCCTTTTATCTTTCTTCTTTTATCGAAAATTCCCCAATAGAGTCTGTTTGCCAGAAATGACTGCAAAATTTTCCATCAGCTTTCCAATTACGCAAGACGGGATTCTATTTGGTACACCCAAGTGGTATAAGTCAGGAGGGAACAAGCGCAATGCCAATGTCCAGAAGGATGTTCCCCAACAAGAGGAAGTTGACAAAGGGGTAGACCAGCATCATAAAAGATACCTCCATAAAAAGTAAAGGTTAATGACCTCAAGGCCAACGCCAGTGAGGTTCAAAGGTCGGAGAACGCCACAGAAGAAGGGAGGATATCCCCAGCAGAAGAGGTATTTTCAGTGACAAGGGTGAACAAAGAAAATGGTTCGCCAATAAAACATGCAAGGTCTTCACGAAGGGTCACTATCATAGGAATTCGGGTGGTCAGTGGAAAACCACGTGGAAAGAATCGTCAAGGAAGGCGGGGAAGCAAGAAAGGAGAAAGCTATCCCCAGCATGAATATCATCAAATGATAACATCCCCGGCAGGGTCTGACAATGAAACGCAGAGCAGGGAAAGAAGAGGAGAACCATCCCCAGCAGGAGCACCACAACCACCCACCACATTTTAAAACTAACTAATTTTTCTTTGATTTGAAACAGGAAGAAAAGGGGTTGTTGGCAGAAAAGCATGCCACGAAGAAGATTCTCAAACTGGGGCAGAAAATTTTCTCCCGTTGCGAAAATTTTCTCGAAACCAAATACCCGGTTGGGGAAAGAAGCCAGATAATGCGAGGAAATGATCTTTGAACCCGATTATCCCCAGCAGCTTTGAAAGAAAGAAAACAACAAGCTGTGATAGAGGAAATTATACCCCCAGCAGACAGGACAAAACGAGGAAGCTTGCGTTCAGAAAGGCAAGAGGCCGGTATCATCCCCAGCAGTCCTCGAAAAAATGAAACACTGATTTCGAGATTTCCCCGGCAGCATTATATCCTACAAGTTTTTCAAGGGAGCAAAATGCGAGTCCCGAAGGAGGTTTGGAAAGAGGAAAAGGAAAAGGGGTCCCCCGACAGGACAATCCTCAGCTAATGACATTTCAATCCCCCGCGATCCCGGGAGAGAATAAAAGGTTTTGAAGGAAGTAGAAAAGGAGGAAATAGAGAAGATTTTCCCAACAGCATCATCCCCAGTAGGTAAGTAAATAATTCCAAAGATATCCCCAGCAGTCAAGGGAAAAATAACACGACCTAGGAGGAAAGCAATTCCGAAACAAGGTAATTCGGAAGAAAGGATGGGATGGAGTTAATGAGTTGTAGTTGAAGTCAGGGTGCCCGCCTTGCAGTAGTAGTTGAAGTCAGGGAGCCCGCCTGAAGAATGGATTGGCGATTTATTTTGAAGTTGTAGTTGAAGTCAGGGAGCCCGCCTGAAGAATGGAATGGCGATTCCGAAACAAGAGTTGATGATTGAAGTCAGGAGCCCGCCTGAAGAGAGGAATGGCGTTTAATTTTCAGAGTTGATGATTGAAGTCAGGAGCCCGCCCGAAGAGAGGAATGGCGATTTATTTTCAAAAGATGTTGTTGAAGTCAGAGGAGCCCGCCTGAAGAGAGGAATGACGTTTAATTTTCCGAGTTGATGATTGAAGTCAGGAGCCCGCCTGAAGAGAGGAATGGCGATTTATTTTCAAAAGATGTTGTTGAAGTCAGGAGCCCGCCTGAAGAGAGGAATGGCGTTTATTTTCAAAAGATGTTGTTGAAGTCGGGAGCCCGCCCGAAGAGAGGAATGGCGATTTATTTTCAAAAGTTGATGATTGAAGTCAGGAGCCCGCCCTGAAGAGAGGAATGGCGTTTAATTTTCAGAGTTGATGATTGAAGTCAGGAGCCCGCCCGAAGAGAGGAATGGCGATTTATTTTCAAAAGATGTTGTTGAAGTCAGGAGCCCGCCTGAAGAGAGGAATGGCGTTTAATTTTCCGAGTTGATGATTGAAGTCAGGAGCCCGCCCGAAGAGAGGAATGGCAATTTATTTTCAAAAGATGTTGTTGAAGTCAGGAGCCCGCCCGAAGAGAGGAATGGCGTTTAATTTTCAGAGTTGATGATTGAAGTCAGGAGCCCGCCTGAAGAGAGGAATGGCGATTTATTTTCAAAAGATGTTGTTGAAGTCAGGAGCCCGCCTGAAGAGAGGAATGGCGATTTATTTTCAAAAGATGATGATTGAAGTCAGGAGCCCGCCTGAAGAGAGGAATGGCGTTTAATTTTCAGAGTTGTTGTTGAAGTCAGGAGCCCGCCTGAAGAGAGGAATGGCGTTTAATTTTCAGAGTTGTTGTTGAAGTCAGGAGCCCGCCTGAAGAGAGGAATGGCGCTTAATTTTCAGAGTTGATGATCAAAGTCAGGAGCCCGCCTGAAGAGAGGAATGGCGATTTATTTTCAAAAGATGTTGAAGTCAGGAGCCCGCCTGAAGAATGGAGTGGCAATTTACTTTCGAAGTTTTTTGAGGGAAGCAGTAGAGTATAACAGAAATCCCCAGCAGGAATTCAAGTTCAAAATCAGAAGGAAGGCAACAAGGATCAGAAAGATAGATTCAGACTTCGAAGAAGAATAGTTCGGGGATCACAAAGGAGGAACCAATGGTCGGAGTTCGGCAATCTAGATATGCCGAAATAACAATTGTGAGAAGAGAAGAAGCATCAGAAGGAACATCAAGACCGACAGAATAGCAAGGAACATGGGAGAGTCAAGATGAAGAGATAGATAAGATTTTGCAATGCTGTAACTTAGTCTAGCTTCTTATTTTGTTTAGCACGATGTAATAAGGAGGTCAGTTAAGCAGTGGCAATAGCAGCAACAACAGTAACAGCAAGATCACAGCAGTCACGGTAGTCCCAGCTACCAAAACTTCCCGAACTACATTGACCTGATTCCCTTTTAGCCAGGGATATGTAGGAGACCTTTGAAGCGAAGGTTCGGTCAAACTTTTCCAAAAAATGCTTCACACGGGGTGCTCGAACAGGCAAAAATCGCTCGTATCCGCACACTTATCTTTGCACGAAAACTCTTCATGTTTACGCGCAAAGAGGGGCAGCTGTGAGCACGTGATTTTTGCCCTACATGAGAATCACTCCCAGAAAATTCAAAAATAAAATAGTTTTATGTTGAGCATGATTTTTACGATTTTTGTGTTATTTTTATCTTACATTTGCATGTTTGTGTGTGCGTGTTTATTTATTTAAATTAGTAAAATACAAAATATATACACACATATGTATATGATACACCATGGAATGTAGTATGGAAATCGGAATTGGGCCATAGCAAAACCAGGCCCAATGTAATTAAATACCCCAAAACCAACCCATACCCACGCCCAACCCGTTTTACCCGACCCGGTCCGAAAATAACCAAACCCCCCTCTTTTCTTTCTCATTTTCATTCTTCATTCCCAAACCCTAATAAAGACCCAACCCCTTCTTCTCTCCCCAGCCGCCACAACCTAGACACCCCCTCCCCCTTTCTCTTCTTCTTCAAACCACCCCACACAGCCGCCAGCCCCTCCACACCTTCAGTTGCCGCCTCCCGTCACCATCAACACCACAGTCACCGACCAGCTTCCTCGCCAGTTTCACCATCAAGCCCACCCAAAACCAGCAGAGCCGCCCCCGCTCAACCAAGACGCCACCCACGACCACCACAATTCTGCCGCATCTCCAAGACCTCAAACCAGTCGCCACCTCTGCTCGTTCTTCACTCATCAGCCATATCTGCCATCCTCATCAGAAAACGAGCACCAGTGTCGCTGGTTACCAGCCATGTCCATCGTCAATCATCTTCATCAGTGTATTCGTCGTCTTCGTCAATGTAGGCATCACTGTGATCGATTATCGTCTTTAATCTTCGCCTTCAGCTTATTCCCTCATCGCCCAGCCTCCTCGTCGGTAAACACCAAACGACCATCCATTGAATCCGGTGAAGTAGAGGTTCGAACCATCAGCCTTCACAAATGTGTTCGTAGCAGTTTGTTCGTATTCGTCATCATTCAGTTTCGTCATCGTCATCGTCTTCAGTTATCTTTTTCCTTAAGACGATTAAATGTTCATCGTTGCTTCACTTTTTGTTTAATTGGAAAGCAATCCAGGTTTTACTTACTTCCCATTTCTTAACTTGTCGCTTGATTTTTTTTTATAAACATGATGTTCGTCCATTTCTATGCGTTTGATAATTAGAAAAATAGATAATTAGAATTGCTAGATTTTATGAGCTGATATTATTGATCGATGCTTGTGTTTTGGGCTAGATAAATTTAGGTATTCCTATAATGGTTTAGTATTTTTGGTTCAAATGGTTTCATCGTTATATATTGTTTTTTCCCTTCTCTTTGTTGTTCGTCGTATGAATTTAGTTTGCATTTAGATTCAGTTAATCGTGATTCATGTTGTTTCGATTTGTTAAGTTTGTTGATTCATCATACTATTGGATTCTTGCTCATTTATTTGTGTCTAAGTTAACCAGGATTGGTTCCCAATATGGTTAGCTTATTCCCTTTGATCTGATGTCGTGTGATTCAATCTGAGTCCATGAGATTAATTGTTGTATTTGATTAGGAATTGGTTATAGCTGATAGTGATTTGGTGTTTAATTAGGAATTGATTTTGGTCAGTTGTTAGCATTGTTACAAATGAAGGTTTGGGGGAAGAATAGTAATTTCAGTAGTTTTAGGGGTAATACGGAAATTGAAAACTTAAATAATTATTTATGTTAAAGTATTTCATCCACTAAGCACTAATAATATTAAAATAGGGTATTGTTTAATACTTAGTGAGGAACAAGACATAGTGGTCTTGGAAGAAGTTAAAAGAAGTAGTTAAATATATTACCCATGCTAGGAATTAATTAATAGAGTGGGACAAATGGTAGTGGGGAATAAAATATATGGTAGTGGAGTTGATGGGAAAATAGCTTAATTAAATGGGTCTTAGTGCTGTTATGAGTTGTAAAGAGGTCTTAATTGATATAAATAGGAAAACAGAGATATTCACAGCATATATGGACGGACACTCATAAAAAATACACAAGTGCTCACTTGTTTGCTTCGGTTCTTCGGTTGCTTCAGTTGCTGTTGGTTTGTTGCTGTTAAGGCTATTGTTGTCGCTATTGTTTATTGTCGAGGTTGTTGTTGTGGTTTGTCGAGGTTGTTGTCGTGGTGGTCGCTGTGTTGTCGTGGGGGTTTTGTTGCTGTTGGTCTGTTGTTAAAGCTGTTGCTGTTGGTCTGTTGTTGTTAGCCGCTGTTTGTGCTGCAATATAATGCATCCTCACTTCTCTTTTCTTTAAATTCCAGGTACGCATCTTTAGAATACCAGAAATTGTAGTTGGCAAGTGCAAAGTTTGGACACATATGAAGATCTGAAGTCTATGTTTAAATTCATCCTGTTTTGTATACTACACATCTGCAATCGCATCATATTTGTATAAGTTAACTGATGAATTATGGACTGTATCTATTTTGTATGTAATCCATGTTGGTCGATGTTAAATTGAAATTAGAAAACCAAAACAGGGATTTAGTCTAGAACTAGAAATTGGTATGGTCTTATTTAAGATTTGAATATCAAAGGTCATTTTGATTAATTGCGACATGTGTTTGAATAGGGATTAAGACTCAAACCGTTAACATTCAAATGATTGAATTGTGTGAATCGGGTTTATATAATTATTCTAATTCTGAATTTACGAGGTCACTTGGGTAAATAACGTCATTTTAATTAGCGATTTGAATAAAATTAATAACTAAGGTAGTGATGAACATTAGCATGAAGTTCAAAAATGACTTTTGTATTACACATAGTTAACTTCAATGGTTCGGTTTATCTAATACTGGTGGTTTAAATTAATTAGAGAATGGTTAGTTTATGTTGACATTTTTCAAACTCGCATGCTATTTATAATTTTAGTTTTAGTATTATTCGCTTGTAGAATAAGGCATAAAACAATTTCCCTTATGCAAGCTCGAGTGCAATTTCCGTTCACATTGATCTAATAACTAATAAGAGGTTCGAGCTTATAAACATGCAATAAATTAGGACCTTTTCTCTTTTATTTAGAGACGAACTTAATAGAAAAAATGTAGTCACTTTAGGATTGTCCTTTTAAAATAAACGAGACGAGCCTCGCCAAAAAATACACAATTGTGGGGCCCTCGAATAATTGTCATGAAAACTTAGACTTGGAAAGACCGTCTAGTGAATTTCACGGTCCTCTTCCCAAAGTTAAATAGACGATAGACTCTTTAGGCACGACTTGAAATAAAATTACTTTCCTGAATACGGGTGTGCATTTATGTGACCCAAATCTTACTCTCGGCGAAACTGAAATACATTAGAGTCGCAGGCGTACTGGTTACGGTGTGGCTCGAAATGTGTTTTCGTAACGTCGCAATTCTTCTGAAAAATAAGAGCGGAGCATTAAAAGCACATAGTTAAAATATATAAAAGAATCGGATAGAAACAAAAATTGCAATTGAGCGACCGTGCTAAAACCACGGAATCCGGGAGTGCCTAACACCTTCTCCCGGGTTAACAGGAATTCCTTATCCGGATTTCTAGTTTCGCAGACTGTATTACAAGAGTCATAAATTTTCTCGGTTCGGGATTAAACCGGTGACTTGGAACACCATTATTTTTCCAAGTGGCGACTCTGAATTTAATAAATTGATCCCGTCTCGATTGTCCTTTAATTGGAAAAAACTCCCTCGCGCCCTCGCGGGTGCGCCAAAAGGAGGTGTGACACCCAACACACTACTAGAAAAGCCCGACCAATTTAATTACCTTAACCATTTGTATCCAGTTCATGAACTAATTAACACATATAAATAACTAAGTCATAATACTGAAATTCTGAAATAGAGTTATAACTTTTGGAAATCCCAAATATCAATACTACTACACAGCCCGATGAATGTGGTGTCTCGAGTTTAAGCCTCTAATACATGAGTATCAACCTATCACATATCATTCTAAAGAAATGCGAAAAATAAAGAAATAAGATAGAAGGGAAGATCTGGACTGCAGACGTCATGCAGCTACCTTGATACTCCTGGATATGCTACTCGGCAGTGAATTCCTCACTTAGTCTGAGATGTACCTAGATCAGCGCGTAAGAAGCAGGGAGTAATGTGAGTACTCCGTCCTAATGAGTAATTAACATAAATAAAGGTTGAGAATAAGAAATTCTGAATAGGCACAAAGTAATTCTATAAATACAACAATTCAAACCAAGTAGTATAAAGTGAGTAAACCAATAAAAATAATTATGGAAATACTACAACAGATAAGTAAGAAAATGACAGTCAAATATAAAATGCAACACATAGTCCGGTACTTCCTAGTACCCACTGTGGAATGCAACCTGCTCCATTTATTTATCATCGACGGCGCTCACTGGAGCTGTGTAGACTCTGGGTGGGGCCCTTACGGCCCAAGCACAATAATAAGTCATCTCGTAGCATCAAATAGGCCCTCGACCTCATATCAATATCAATACAATATCGATGCGACGCATTGCCCGATCTCATACTCAGTCCAAAATTACATAAGCCCCTCGGGCACATTAATATAGAAATATTCAGCCCAAACTTCTCCCACTCGGTCACCCAGGTAGCCTCTTCCATGGGCTGACTTATCTACTACACTTTCATTGAAGCTATATAATTTGACCTGAACTTTCGATCCTGACGCTCCAAAAGCCACTGGCTCCACATCATTCGTGAAATCACCATCTAACTTGTTATAGTCCAAAACATGAGACGGTTGCCATTATATTTCCAGAGCATAGAAACATGAAATACGAGATGCACACTCGATAAGATGGGTGGCAAAGCAAGCTCATAAGCCACCTGCCCAATCCTCCGAATCACCTCAAAAGGCCCAATAAACCGAGGACTCGATTTAACCTTCTTCCCAAATTTCATAACACCCTTCATGGGTGAAACCTTCATTAGAACATTCTCCCCAACCATGCAGGACACATCATGAACGTTCTTGTCAGCAAAACTCTTCTGTCACGACTTCGCTGTACGAAGCCGCTCCTAAATCACATTCACCTTTTCTAAAGCATATTGCATCAAGTCTCTACCCAAAAGCCTAGCCTCGCCAGGCTCAAACCAACCAACTGAAGATTTACACCGCCTCCTATATAAAGCCTCATTTGTAGCCACTTGAATACTTGACTGATAACTGTTGTTATATGAAAACTCTGCGAGTGGTAGGAACTGATCCCATGAACCACCAAAATCGATGACACAATCACGCAACATGTCCTCTAATATCTGAATAGTGTGCTCGGACTGAGAAAAGTCGTGCTCAACTCAACCTGAGTACCCAACTCTCGCTGCACGACCCTCTAAAACTGCAAAGTGAACTGAGTACTTCTATCTAAAATGATGGAAACTGGGACATCATGCAAGCAAACAATCTCTCAGATATAAATCTCTGCTAACTGCTCTGAGGAATAGGTAGTACACACAGGAATGAAGTGCGCGAACTTGGTCAGCCGATACACAATTACCCAAATAGCATCGAACTTCTTCAAAGTCCGTGGGAGCCCAACTACAAAGTCACTGGTATTTCGCTCCCACTTCCACTCTGGAATATCCAACTATTAAAGAACTCCACCCGATCTCTGATGCTCATATTTCACATGCTGACAATTGAGACGCTGAGCTACAAATCCCACGATATCCTTCTTCATACTCCACACCAATAATATTGTCTCAAATCCAGATACATCTTCACGACACCATGATGAAGGGAATACCACGAGCTGTGGGCCTCCTTTAAGATCAACTCCCGAAGCCCATCCACATTAGGAACACATATGCGGCCATGCATCCTCAATACCCCCATCATCAGCAATAGTCACATCTCTTGCATCACTGTGCTGAACTCTATCTTTAAGGACAAGCAAATGAGGATCATCATACTGGCGCTCTCTGATGCGATCAAATAAGGAAGACCGAGAAATCACACAAGCTACGACCCGACTGGACTCCAAAATATCCAACCTCACAAACCAATTGGCCAAGGCCTAAATATCAACTGCAAGAGGTTTCTCCCCAAGAGGAATATACGCCAAACTCCCCATACTCACCGCCTTCCTACTCAAAGCATCGGCCGCTATATTGGCTTTCCCGCGATGGTACAAGATAGTTATATCATAATCCTTTAGCAGCTCCAACCATCTCCACTGCCTCAAATTGAGATCCTTCTACTTGAACAAGTGTTGGAGGCTATGATGATCAGTAAACACCTCACAAGGCACACCATACAAATAATTCCTCCAAATATTCAATTTGTGAACAATGGCGGCCAAGTCCTAATAATGAACAAGGTAGTTCTTCTCATGGGGATTCAACTGACGGGAAGCACTAGAAATAACTCTACCCTCATGCATTAAAACACACCCAATACCAACTTTTGAAGCATCACAATACACTGTATATGAACCTGGTGATGATGGGAACACTAACACTGGAGTTATGGTCAAGGCAGTCTTGAGCTTCTTGAAAGATTGCCTCACAATCATCGGTCCAACAGAATGGAGCACCCTTCTGAGTCAATCTAGTCAAAGGTGATGCGATAGATGAGAAGTCCTACATGAACGAGCAATAATAACCTATTAACCCCGAGAAACTCCTGACCGTCTCTATCTTCTTCAAATCAACCTGAATACCGTCACTAGACACCACGTGCCACAAGAAAGCCACTAAACTTAGCTAAAGCTCACACTTGGAGAACTTTGCATAAAGCTTCTCCTCCCTGAATCTCTGGAACACAACTCTCAAATGCTCTGCATGCTCCTCATGACTACGCGAGTACACCATAATATCATCAATGAATACAATCACGAACCAGTAAAAATAAGGCCAAAACACGATGTTCATCAAATGCATGAATGCTGCTGGGACATTGGTCAGCCCAAAAGACATCACAAGGAACTCATAATGACCATATCGTGTATTGAAAGTTGTCTTAAGAACATCCGAGTCTCTAATCTTCAACTGGTGATACCTTGAACGGAGATCAATCTTGAAGAATACTCTCGCTCTCAGAAGCTGGTCAAATAAGTCATCAATGCAAGGCAAATAATAATTTTTCTTGATTGTAACTTTGTTCAATTGCCTGTAATTAATTCACATCCTCATCGTGCCATCCTTTTTCTTCACAAATAGAATAGGTGCACCCAAGGCGACACATAAGGCTGGATAAACCCCTTATCAAAGAGTTCCTGAAGCTACTCCTTCAACTCTTTCAATTCCGTTGGTGCCATACGATATGAAGGAATGGAAGTGGGCTGAGTGCCCGGCACCAGGTCAATACCAAATTCAATATCCCCCTATCCGGAGGTATGCCCGATAGGTCTGCAAGAAACACATCGGGAAAATCCTTCACTATAGGAATAGAATCAATACTTTGAGTCTCCGCACTAACAACCCTCACAAAGGCTAAGTATGAAAGACAACCTTTCCAATCCTCTGCTGGGCCTTCAAGAATGAAATCACCCTAATGGGAACAAAATCAGCCAAACTACGCCACTCAATCAGTGGCATACCCGGCATAGCCAACGTCACTGTCTTAGCATGACAGTCCAATATAGAACAACAAGGAGATAACCTATCAATGCCTAATATCACATCAAAGTCCACCATACAAAGCAACAAAAGGTCCACCCGGGTATCCGAACCTCCAATAGTCACCACACACGACTGGTATACATGGTCCAAAACTATAGTATCTCTCACTAGAGTAGATACACGAACAGTTGAAATAAGATACTCACAGGGCGTATCCAAATAACAAGCAAAATATAATAAAACATACAAAAAAGTGGAACCATGAACAAATAATATAGAGGCATCTATGTGGCAGACTGAGACAATACCTGTAATCACATCATCTGAAGCAATAGCATCTAGTCTGGCTGGGAGTGCATAGAAACGGGCCTGACCACCACCTGATCAACCTCCCCCTCTTGGGCGACCCCTAGCTAACTGACCCCAACCCTAGAATCCTGAGCGGGTGGTGAAGTAACTGGAGCTAATGTCGAGGACTGGCTTCTTTGATGAGATGGAACCTCGAGAAGACGAGGACAGTGCCTCATCATTTGTCTAAATTCTCCACACTCGTAAGAAATCCCCGCCGTAGGGAACAGGGACTAAATGGAACCCATGGCACTGAAATAACCAGTAGAAGGACCTGGCATGGAATAGCCCTGAGCTGATGGAGCACAAGACAAACCCTGGGCTAGTAGGGCACTAATTGATGAATGGCCCTGATGAGAATCGTGAGAACCATAGCCCAATGATTGCCTATAATGAACTGGGTGAGCTGACTGAGCATTTCTGAATTGGCGACCTCTGTAGTGCTGAAACTGACCTTTCGAAGGAGCTCCACCAAAACTACCAAATCCCAGAGGCCTCTTGGCTTCCTTCTCATCTCGCTCCTAGCGACGAACTGACTCAATCTCGCGAGCGATATCAAAAACCTCCTCAAAAGTAGCATCTAACTCCCTCTCCCTTGTCATGAGAATCCGAAGCTGATATGTGAGGCCATCAACAAACCTCCAAATCTTCTCCTTATCCGTAGGAACCAACCAAACAACATGACGAGCTAACTCAGGGAACCTCATCTCACACTGCATCACAGTCATATCTTCATTATGTAAGTGCTCGAACTACTTGTACAACTCCTCTCTGTGAGCTATGGCACATACTTCTCTGAAAAGAGAACGGAGAAATGTTGCCAGGTAAGGGGCAATGCGTCAACAGGCCTACGCCTCTCATAAGCCTCCCACCAAGTAAAGGCAGCTTCAAATAACTGAAAAGTAGTAAATGCAACCCCACTGGTCTCCAGAATATCCGTTATACAAAGAATCCTCTAACACTTCTCCAACAACCCTGTGCATCCTCTCCCTCTGTACCACTACAGGTTGGAGGATGAAGTCTACCAAATGACTCCAATCAACGTTGCTTATTGTAAGGCATAACAGGTACCATATAATCCTGAGCTGGTGCAACCGGCTGGGCTGGAGGTGCCTCCGGTGTCTGAAGTCCCTACACAACCTGCTCAGGTGTGAGAGTAGTAAGAGTCTAGGTGCCTCCTCCGGCCTGAGAATTAGCTACGGCCATAGTAACTAAGACCTCCTGAGCCCGGCCAGTGAAAACTGTTAGAATATAGGCTAGGGCCTCCGAAGGCCTGGGATCACAATAGGCACAGTCGGTGCCTGAGCTGGTGCTAGAGGAGCGTCTACAACTGGGACCTGATCATGAACTGAGGTGGCTGGTAGATCTGCAGATGCTGCCCTAGCTGTTGTCCGGCCTACATTCATGCCCCTACTATGACCTCGACAATGACTTAGGCCTCTAGTGGCCCTAACTAGTGGAACTGGTGGTCGTCAGTACTGACTGATAGCACGCATCCTCACCATCTATGAGATAATAGAAGAATAGAAGTTTAGTACCAGAATCAACAGATTCGCACGACATGAATTTTAAGAATGTGAGGTTTTTCCTAAAGGTTTTGTAGCCTCCCGAGGATAAGTACAGACGTCTCTTTTGACGATCTGCGAGACTCTACTAAATTGGCTCATGACCCGTGAGACCTATGTACCCTAGGATACGATACCAACTTATCACGACCACAAATACCCCAATTGTGACGGCGCCTATCACAGTACGAGGCCAGCCCAAATATAACACGAACAATGTGGAAATCATTTATAAATTCACCTTTCTAGACAGATTAAGTCTCAAAGCTTTCAATTTTTAAAATATTACAGAAATAGGCGGAATAAGTACGAAAATATATCAATACAACCCAAATCTAGTGTCACTAGTCAATAGCCTCTAAGTACAACCCAACAATGTAGAATATATGCATACCTATCAAGTAAAGTTCAGCAGAAATATCAAGTTAAAGTCTATAGTACAATGGCCAGTTATCTCGTAAAAACTCCAATTCCAATTAAAGTCAGTTAAAAATATTTATTCAATATTTTTCAACAGAGGCTCAGTAATAAAGAGGGGTGAAAGCAGAAAAATGTCATAAACAAGTCCCTCAAGCAAGGTATCACTCATAAGTATAGCCTATCGGGCAAGCGTCTCAGTCGCTCGTCAATCAGTACTCTCACTCAGCATACCAATCCAATAGATATCTCATAGTAAAAATAGAAACCGATGCGGCGTGCAGTCCGACCCTTAATATATGGTCGACCAAACTCACTGGGGGTGTACAGACTCTAGAGGGTCTTCTACAGCCCAAACGTCATATTGTTGCGACGCGCAACCCGATCCATCAATATATAAGTATCATTGCAGCATGCAGTCCGATCCATAAATATATATCATATAATCCTCACCATCCCATCCCCGACCTCTCTCTTAGTCATTACCCTCACAACCACCCGGGCATTTCAATAAAAATGAGGGAAACTCAGCCCAAATAGTTTACAAATATTTTAAGCAGAATAGCCTAAATGACACTTATACTTGTGTCACTTTGTCATCCCGGTCCCCAAACTTAGCATTTTGCCAATTAAACACTTATACTCGCCCAAAACCTATATAATAAACACTTATGACAGGAGGATGCAGTGCGTGTAATTCAATCTCCCCCACATCAGCTGCCACGTCAAGAAAATTAAACGACGTAGGCTCCAGGTCATTTGTTATGGCCACATAGCAAAATAAAAAAGAAAATGATTATTATCCCCCAAACCCAATTCCTCTCACTTTAATGGAGGAAAATCAATGGCGGAAGAGGCGTATGTAAATGAACCGTCATTCTCACATCTCGTCAAATCTAAATATGACGTTCAAAAGATTTCTTATATCAAACTAGATTAAAATTATGACGTTGTGACGCAGAATGCTTAAACTACTAACATTTACGATACTGTAAATACCACAAAATTTCATAAGTAGAGGAAACTAGTGCTTGAAAGAGTACCCACTTGCTTAAAAGGCTCAAATGCACGAAGTTGGTCTGCAATTCCTTTGCCTAGTACAACAATTTAAACAAATAAAAAGCCATCAATAGATGCTTAAAACAACAAACAAAATCATAACACATTACTAACTACAGAGATTTCAATTGAGCCAACAGAAACGTAAATAGCTTCAGAACACAAGACTAATCCTCCAAACATCATTACCTCATGTCTCTTCTCCCAATCTGAACCGTACAGATTGCTTAATGTTGGACCAACTTTTAGAATAAACTGCAGAAGTTCTTTGAAGAAGTCTACAACACTACAACAAACAATACATATTGAATAAGAACCTCGATAAATCAAGACTTCTACGGGGAAACAAATAGGATATTGAAAATTAGAAGAAGAAAAAAATATCCACTTGGGGGGAGGGTAGGGGGTAAGAGTGGGGAAGAAGAAGAGGCGTACATTGTACTTACTTTTTTCTTTTATTTTTTTTACTTATTTATTTTTATTTTTATTTTAATGATTTTTTCTTTTTCTTTTATTTGCTTCTTGTTCAAAATATTCATATTCACGCTCATCCGCGTGAATTACACTCACTTTGTCCAACTCAACAATGATGTTGCCACATCCGATCGGTCAACGGTCAGAGGGGTTTAAAATATAGGTTTTGGGCGAGTATAAGTGTTCAATTGGCAAAATGCTAAGTTTGGGGACCGGGATGACAAAGTGGCACAAGTATAAGTGTCATTTAGGCTATTCTGCCAATATTGAAAAATAGAACAATTAAATCGAATCAACAATAAAGATGTAATTTCATGACTGAGAATATGCTTTCAAAACAAAACAGTGTGAGAAAGAGTAGTAAAATACCCCTAAGGGACTAAACAGGTCGGCACAAAGGCCCAAACATTGCATCCAGCACAAGTCAACTAACCAATTTCTAAACATGTGGATGTCATATAAAATATATCAAAATATGCAACTATATAGTCGCCACGGGACGGACCAAGTCAAAATCCCTATGTGCCCACATGTCCGTCCCCAAGCATGTGCATCACCTCGTTTATCAAATACAAAATTTTGGGGTTTCATACCCTCATGTCTAGATTTACAATGGTTACTTACCTCAAACCAGATGAAATACTACTCCACGATATCATTGCCTCTCGACTCGGTCTCAATTCGCGTCGAATCTATCAAAAAGCAAAATCGTAATGTCAATATATGCTAAAGAAACGAAGCCCATGCAAAAATAATCGAATTATATAAAAAATCCCGAAATTGGTCCAACCAGAACCTCGGGACCACGTCTCAAAATTCGATAAAAATCACATCAATAGAATCCTTATCCTCCCACAAGTCCATACATACCAAGAGCATCAAAATCCAACTACAACCGACCCCTCAAATCCCTAAATCAAAGTCTCTAATTTCTAGCCCTAATTCCTCACTATTCTTAATTTCCACTAGTACCATGATTAAAGAATGGAAAATTTATCATAAACTCAAGCAATGAAGCTTAAGAAGCTTACCCAACTGAAACCCTTGGATTCTCTTGAAAAATCACTGCGCTAGCTCTCTTCCCGTCTTCAAAATGGAGAAACTTAGCAAATTTTGCAAAAAAGGCCTTTTATACCTTATGGGCCAGGGATTCCGTACCGCGACCCTTTAAACGCTCCTGTGATACCGTTTCTGCGATTTTCACATAAGGTCCAGGACCGCACCTGTGGTCTTGCAGGTGCTTCCAACCTTCCACACATGCGATTTCAGGTCTTCTAGAACATGGCCGCATCTGCGACATCTTTAACGCTTCGGCAATCTCACACATGTGGTCCCCAATCAGCAAGTGCAATTATGATAGGAAGTCAGCAACTTAAGGTGCAAACTCAAACTTCCAACTTCCCGAAAACTATCCGAAATCATTCCGAGGCCTCCGGGACCTCAACCAAAAGTACAAGAAAGTCCTATATCATTATTCAAACTTATACCAATCTTCGAACCACATAAAATAACATCGAATCATCAAAACACCCTAGGATTCAAGCGTAAGGTTTCCAAAACTTCTGAATTCCTCTTTTCGTCAAAAAGTCTATCAAACCTCGTCCGAATGACCTGAAATTTTACACACACGTCACAAATGACACAACAGACCTACCACAACTTCCAGAATTACATTCCGACCCCGATATCAAAATTTTCGCTATCAACCTGAAAACGACAAAATTCTACTTTCGCCAATTCAAGTCTAAATCTACTCCGGACCTCCAAAATACATTCCGATCACACTCCCAAGTCCCAAATCACCTAATGAAGCTATCTGAACCATAAAAACCAAATTCAAAGATCGTTTTCACACAAGTCAACTTTTGGTTGACTTTTCCAACTAAAGGCGAACTTAAGAGGCTAAGTGTCTCATAACACTCCAAAACTACTCCAAATCTGAACCTATTGACACGATGCGATGGAATGAAGATGAATATCATATAAAGAAGCAAAAATGGAGAAAACGTTGCGCTCTCTCTTGAAACGATTGTCCGGATCGTCACATCTTCTAGTTACATTGGTCTCCAACCAAAATTTGCTCTCCAATTATAATATTATACATATTTTATACTACATGAACATTCACTCTTAATATTTTATAATATTTTTCTCTTTATAGTTTTTTTCCGTTGTGGGAATGGGAGCAGAGAATCTCTTTCTCTTTATAATAATAATAATAATAATAATAATAATAATAATAATAATAATAATAATAATTTACCATATGGGGAATGGGAGCAGAGAACCTACTGAATTGAATTATATAGACTAATCCTTGGCTTTTAAGATTGGTAAGAGTTTCATCAACTAATTAATGAACCTGTTAATGGTTTAGAAGTATTTATCAAGTTGAGCACATGGGTTAACTACAGAATTAGGATGGGTCTTTTACAGCTTGTTTGTATGATTGCTCTCTATTGTTACTTTAATGTTTATTTTGATTGTTATTTAAATGTTACTGTATTATCTATCTATATCTATATCTATATCTATATCTATATTATATTAAAAGTACGAAGGCCCTTAGCGAAATGTCGTTCGCCTTTTTTAACATTTAAAAATTGAATTTACATTGAATAAAATAGTAATTTGGTTATTTTCCTAATATGTAGGAGTACTCATTTAATTATTTTCCTTACATGTATGAATACTCATTTAATTATTTTTCTTATATGTACGAAAACACATTTAATTATTTTCCTAACATTTAGGACAACAAAATCAACTAAATTTTATATATTACATTCTTCCTTACTTGGATTACGTAGAAAATTTTTGATATTTAAAACTTCAAAAATATTAACATTTTATTTTATATAAATTTTTACACTTAAATTATATATAGATGGCAAGAAAAGCAAAGAATTAAAATTACTAACCAAAATAGGAAGTAACCACTTGGTATTTAGAAGTTTATCCCTTTGAACATATACCAAGAATTCAATCACAAAAGAAAGATGGCGTACGACGTTCTTGGAAGATGATAGAGTAACTTTTTTATGTTTTAATTTAGGTGAAACTCTTATATATATTAGAATACTTTAAAATATACAAAACTATTTTAAACTCATTTGATTTTCTTCCAATTTAACAAAAGAATTTTCATTCGATAAGATATAACTATAATCGATTATTTGAAATTTGGTATGACCTAATATTAAGAATTTAAATAAATAAAAGATAATTACTCCCTCCGTTTTAATTTATGTGAACCCATTTGACTGGGCACAAAGTTTAAGAAAAGAGAGAAGACTTTTGATCTTGTGGTGTAAAATGATGCACCTTTATTTTGTGTGGCTATAAATCATTGCATAAAGGTAAATTATTTCCAAATAAGGAAAGTGGTCATTCTTTTTGGCACGGACTAAAAAGGAAATAGGTTCACATAAATTGAAACGGAGGGAGTATATTTTATTGATGAAAATAAATAATTAAGTATTTGGAAAAGCTAATTAGAAAAAAACGATTTAATTATTTTTCAAATTTCATCATACAAGTAAAACTATCTTCAATTTGATAAAAGTCTTGGTTTAATGTGACGACCCGGCCCGTCGTCACGGGAATTACCACCCCGTTATGTTGTAAATTCATGTTTTATGCTTTTATATCAGTGTTAGAGTCTATCGGGTGATTTAGGAGTGAGGATTGAAAATGAGGCATATAGCCTTTTTGAAGAAAACTTGAATAAGGAAAGTCAACCCGGAGTTGACTATTTGGTTAGAGGGCTCGGAATCGGATTCTGATGATTCAGTTAGTTCCGGGAGGTGATTTGTGATGTGGGGGAGAGCAATCGGAATTGAATTCGGAGGTCCGGTGTAGAAATAGGCTTGAATTGGCTAAGGTTGAATTTTGGCGAAATCCGAACGGTAGGTGAGATTTTGATCCGGGAGTCGGAATGGAATTCGACAGTTGCAGTAGCTTCGTTAGGTGATTTTGGATATGTCCGCAAAATTTCAGGTCATTCGGACGTCGTTTGATCGGGTTTTTGATCGAATGTGTAATTCGGAATGTTTTAAGGAATTTAGGCTTGAATTCGATGTGAATTATGGGTTTTGATGTTGTTAGACGTGTTTTGAGGAATGGAGCAAGTTCGAATAAGGTATTAGGATGTGTTGGTGTGTTTGGATGAGGTCTCGGGGGCCTCGGGGTGTTTTCGGATGGCTAAACGGGAGAAAATGTAGAAAATTGCAGGGAAGAGTTCTGGTTCTGTTGTTTTCGCTCCTGCGGAAATGGGGGCGCAGGAGCGAGTCCGCAGAAGCGGACGAGGAGGCGCAGGAGCGCTTGTCATCGCAGATGCAGAATCTTTCCGCTGAAGCGGCGTCGCTGGTGCGAGTGGGTGACCGCAGAAGCGGACTTGATGAGTAAGGGGAAAGTCCGCAGAAGCGGATTTTTGATCGCCTGGGCGAGTCCGCAGGAGCGGACTCTGGAGCGCAGAGGCGGAAGTCACCGCAGGAGCGGTTATGTTTTCGCGGAAGCGGACGCGCGTAAGCGGTCCTTTTCTCGCAGAAGCGGAATTGGCCGGCTAGGCCTGGGTTCGCAGAAGCGACCATTTGGATGCAGAAGCGGTTCCGCAGGGGCGGAAAATAGTCCGCAGAAGCGAAAATCGCAGTGAGTTAAGTGTATTAGAAGTTAGAAAATTTTAGAAACATTTCACACATTTGGGTCTCGGCTTTAGAGGCGATTTGGGCGATTTTGAAGAGAAACTCAAGGGAAATCATCATGTAATCAACTATGGACTTAAACTATGATTAGTATTGATAATATTATGCAATTATATCATGAAAATGGAGGAATTTGGGGTAATTTATGGAGGATTTAGCCCTAGGCTTGAACTTTAGAAAATTAAGGTTTTGAATGGGCAAATGGAGTCCGAATTTGGTAAATTTTATATGCCTAGACTCGTATTGAGATGAGGGTTCCGAATATGTGACTTTTGTGATTTTTCGACAAGCGTACCGAAAGTCGGGTTTTGACAACTTTGGGAATTTTGATGTAAATTGAGTTGTATTGATTGGGTGTCGTCCCATTTGCCTAATTTGTTGTGTTTCTATTGTATTTGATCAGATTCTACGCGTGCGGAGCTTGATTCTCGTGGCGAAGGCATTGCGGAGTAGTCATCGCGCTGTATTGAGGTGAGTAATAGATGTGGGTGATGACCAGCGGATTCGAAACCCCGGTATACCACTTTGTGACGATGTATAGCGGCGAGACACGTACTCTCTTGTGAGTGCGGGGTCGATTGTGATTGGGGATTATGGCTTAGTCCGACTTGTTGATACTGTGTTATGATATTAGGCTATTCTTGAGCCGTCGAACCTCCTTCTCGGATGGTTGCGTACTATATATTGTGATATTGGCCACTCTTGAGCCAAGGAATCCCCTTCTTGGGCGGTTTAGTATACATGTGGGTCGTGAGCCAGTTATTGGATCCCGCGAGGATCGTTATCATTGTCTTATCATATTGACATGTTCGTTACTACCAGTCCGTAGCTATCTCTGTTATCATGTTATTTCCAATCTCTGGAACTTGATATTACTGTTTTCAACTAAAAAATGATAAAAAGGTTTTCAAAACTACTTTTGAGCCTGCGAGGCTGTATTTGCATATTAGCTGACTGGCAGTGGATCGGGCTGCGCACCGCAGCGGTATATATGTTGGATCAGACTGCACGCCGCAGTGATATTGTGCTTGGGCTGGTAGGAGCCCCTCCGGAGTCTGAACCCCCACAGTGAGCACGGGTACCCAAATTGGATCGGGCTACGCGCCGTAGCGGTCATGTCATGCATTGCATTGCATTTAGCTGCACCTGCTAGCTGTTGTACTTGCTGTTAATATTGTTGGCTCTCCCTACTGTTGGTATTGAACTGTTACAGGGCATTGGTATAGCTTTACATTGTGCTTTACTGTGGATTTCTTATCTACGCTGTCTTACCCCTGTTTATTACCACTGAGTCTGGCAGTACTCATTTTACTCCCTGCACCTTGTGTGCAGATCCAGGTACCTCTCAGCAGTGATCTAGTAGCTGTGCGAGGCGACATTTGTGGATATTCGAGGTAGCTGCAGAGTCCGCAGGACCCGATGTTCCTTCTCACTGTCTTTTGATTCTGTATTGACATTTCTTTCCGCACTTGGTATTCTTGTAAACCTATATACACTTATGTTCAGTAGAGGCTCAGGACTCTTGACCCTTCGGTCTATGGGAGTTGATGTATTATGGGACTTGGTTCCCCGTTTTCGTTATATGTATCGCTGTTTCTTCGTGAATTAATATGCTTAAATGGGCTAAAGAGAGCTTCTAGCTCCGTTGTTGATATTGATTGGTCAGGCTGGCTTAGCAATGTGCTGGGCGCCATCACGACCAGATTTGGGGTCGTGACAAGTTGGTATCAGAGCCTAGGTTTAGTAGGCCTCATGAGTCATGAGCCGGTTAGTAGAGTCTTGTGGATCGGTACGAGGACGCATGTACTTATCCTAGGGAGGCTGCGAACCTTTAGGAAACACCTCACTTTTCTTGAACTCTATCGTGCGACCTTGTTGTTCTGAGAAACTGAACTTTTATATTCTATTCTCTCGCAGATGGCGAGAACGCGAGCATCGGGACGAGGTGGACGACCTCCATTGCCACCTGTTAGAGGCCGTGGGCGCGGTAGTGCTAGAGGTAGGGTAGGGCAGCTGAGGCAGTGCCAGCTGACCCGCCTGTTGTACCAGTTCAGGAGCAGCCCCCAGTGGTTGATGCTCCAGCAGCCCCAGTTCAGGGCCAGACTGTATCTATTGCTATTCCTGGTCTTCAGGAGACTCTTGCTCGGATATTATCGGTGTGTTCCGGTTTGGCTCAGGTAGTTTCAGCTACTGCTACTGCAGCGACATCTCAGACAGGGGGTGGTCAGCAGACCCCTGCAGCTCGCACACCTGACCCGGTTGTTCAGGGACTTCAGACGCCAGAGGCGGTCCCCGCTCAGGTGGTTGCACCGGTTATTCCTCCAACTGCACCAGCTCCAGCTCCAGAGCATATGGTTCAGGTTATGCCCGATGACGAGCAGCGTCGTCTTGAGAGATTTGGTAGACTTCGGCCACCCCATTTCAGTGGCGTTGAGGGCGAGGATGCCCAGGGTTTCTTGGACAAGTGTCAGAGGATGTTGCGGACGGCTGGTATTCTTGAGTCCGGCGGAGTTTCATTTACTACCTTTCAGTTCACTGGTCCCGCAATTGATTGGTGGGACGAGTTTGAGAGGCGTAGGCCTGCAGGAGCGGCACCTCTCACATGGCAGCAGTTCTCTACTCTCTTTCTAGAGAAGTATGTACCTCAGTCTCGTCGCGAGGAGCTACGTCGCCAGTTCGAGTGGTTGGTTCAGGGCAACATGTCTGTGACTCAGTATGAGTTTAGATTCACACAGTTGGCTAGGCATGCCACATGGATGATCCCTACTAATAGGGAGAGGATCAGGAGGTACATTGATGGCCTCAACTATTCTATCCGCATTCTTATGACCAGAGAGAGAGTTTTGTCATCATCATTTGAGTAGGTTGTTGATATGGCACGCTCCATTGAGGCGGATCGTCGCCGAGAGAGAGAGAGCGGGAGGCCAAGAGGCCTCGTGGTTCTGGCAGTTTCAGTGGTGCTCCATCTAGAGGGCATTCCCAGCAGAGCAGAGGTCGCTCATCTAGACCTTCTCGTTCAGGCCGCCCTGAGCAGAGTGGAGGCTCTTATGGTCGTGGTCGACAGGGGTTTCAGCAGGGTCAGTCATCCCTTAGTGCCCTTCCAGCCCAGAGTGCAGCACCTACTTCTTCAGACCAGGGTTCTTCTGCGGCGAGGGGTTCCCTTCAGTCCCCTTCTCCAGCACCAGGTGCATGTTATGAGTGTGGTGAGTTTGGCCACATGAGGAGACAGTGCCCTCGACTCCGTAGGGACAGGACTCGGCAGAGGGATCATCCCTCATCTTCAGCACCATCTCAGTCTAGTAGAGGTGGAGGTCAGTCTTCTCGTGGTCGCCCCAGGGGCAAGGAGAGATCTGGTGGAGGCCAGGCACGGTTCTATGCACTTCTAGACAGGCGTGATGCAGTTGCCTCCGATGCAGTGATTACAGGTATCATTTCTGTTTCTCACAGAGATGCCTCTGTTCTATTTGATCCAGGGTCCACATATTCTTACGTGTCCTCTTATTTTGCATATATTATGGGTGCGACTCGTGGTAGTCTTGATTTACCTGTTCATGTATCCACCCCCGTGGGTGATACGATTGTTGTGGATCACGTCTATAGATCTTGTGTTATATCTATTGGGGGTCTGGAGACCCAGGCAGATTTGCTATTGTTGGGGATGGTGGACTTTGATGTTATATTGGGTATGGACTGGTTGTCTCCGTATCATGCTATATTGGACTGTCATGCTAAGACAGTTACGTTGGCCATTCCTGGTATTTCTCGGATTGAGTGGCGGGGTTCGACCGATTTCGTCCCTAGCCGTGTTATTTCGTTCTTAAAGGCTCAGAAGATGGTTGAAAAAGGGTGTTTATCGTACTTAGCTTTTGTGAGAGATGTGGGAGCTGAATCTCCTAGCATCGATTCTGTACCTGTTGTGAGGGACTTTCCAGATGTATTCCCCTCAGACCTGCCGGGCATGCCGCCGGACAGGGATATTGATTTTGGCATTGACTTGGTGCCGGGCACTCAGCACATATCCATTCCTCCTTATCGGATGGCACCGGCTGAGTTGAAAGAACTGAAAGAGCAGCTTCAGGAGCTTCTGGATAAGGGTTTCATCCGCCCTAGTGTGTCCCCGTGGGGTGCGCCAGTATTATTTGTTAAAAAGAAAGATGGTTCCATGCGAATGTGTATTGATTATAGGCAATTGAACAAAGTGACAGTGAAGAACAAGTACCCTCTACCGCGCATAGATAATTTGTTTGATCAGTTACAGGGTGCGAGGGTGTTTTCTAAGATCGATCTTCGTTCAGGCTATCATCAGCTGAAGATCAGGGACTCGGATATTATGAAGACTGCATTCGGGACCCGATATGGTCATTATGAGTTTCTTGTGATGTCGTTTGGGCTGACCAACGCCCCAGCAGCATTTATGCATCTGATGAACAGTGTGTTCAGGCCCTATTTGGATTCATTTGTGATTGTGTTCATTGATGACATTCTAGTCTACTCCCGTAGTCATGAGGAGCATGCTCAGCATTTGAGTATTGTGTTGCAAAGATTGAGGGAGGAGAAGCTATATGCTAAATTCTCCAAGTGCGAGTTTTGGCTCGAGTCCGTAGCATTTCGGGGACATGTGGTGTCTCGTGATGGTATTCAGGTTGATCCGAAGAAGATAGAGGCGGTGCAGAGTTGGCCTAGACCGTCCACAGCTACAGAGATCAGGAGTTTTCTTGGCTTGGCGGGATATTATCGCCGGTTTGTTCAGGGATTTTCATCCATTGCTTCTTCATTGACCAAATTGACTTAGAAGGGTGCACCATTCGTGTGGTCAGATGAGTGCGAGGAGAGCTTTCAGAAGCTCAAGACAGCTTTGACCACAGCTCCAGTGTTAGTATTACCATCAGCTGGAAGGCGGTCAGTATGGGGAGCTTGGCATATATTCCAGCTGAGGAGAGGCCATTTGCTCATGATGTTGAGGTGTTAGCCAATCGGCTAGTGAGGTTAGATATTTCGGAGCCCAGCACGGTATTGGCTTGTGTTGTATCTCGGTCATCTCTATATGATCGTATTCGTGAGCGCCAGTATGGTGATCCACATTTGGCTGCCCTTAGGGACAGAGTTCAGCATGATGATGCTAGAGATGTCACCATTGATAGTGACGGCGTATTGAGGATGCAGGGCCGGATATGTGTGCCCAATGTTGATGGCCTTCGTGAGTTGATTCTGGAGGAGGCCCATAGCTCGCGGTATTCTATCCATCCAGGAGCCGCAAAGATGTATCAAGATTTGAAACAGCACTATTGGTGGAGAAAGAGGAAGATGGACATGGTTAGACATGTAGCACGGTGCCTCAACTGTCAGCAGGTTAAGTACGAGCATCAGAGGCGTGGTGGCGTATTTCAGCGCATTGATATTCCTGAGTGGAAATGGGAGAGGGTCACCATGGACTTTGTTACTGGACTCCCTCGGACAGCGAGGAAGTTTGACTCCGTTTAGGTGATTGTGGATAGGCTGACCAAGTCTGCTCACTTCATTCCAGTTAGTACTACCTACTCATCGGAGCGGTTGGCAGCGATCTTTATTCGAGAGATTGTTCGGTTGCATGGAGTCCCAGTGTCTATCATATCCGACAGGGGTACTCAGTTCACTTCTCAGTTTTGGAGAGCATTTCAGCAAGAGATGGGTACGCGGGTTGAGTTGAGCACCGCATTTCACCCCTAGACAGACGGGCAGTCTGAGCGCACTATTCAGATCCTGGAGGATATGTTGCGAGCACGTGTGATTGACTTTGGTGGTTCGTGGGATGATTTCTTGCCACTTGCTGAGTTTGCCTACAATAACAGTTATCAGTCGAGTATTCAGATGGCCCCGTACGAGGCATTGTATGGCAGATGATGTAGATCTCTCGTGGGATGGTTTGAGCCTGGTGAGGATAGATTGATAGGGACGGAGTTAGTCCAGGATGCTCTGGATAGAGCAAAGTTGATCTAGGAGAGGCTTCGTACAGCACAGTCTCGCCAGAAGAGTTATGCGGACCGTAGAGTTCGAGAGTTGTCTTTCATGGTTGGTGACAGAGTATTATTGAAGGTTTCGCCTATGAAGGGTGTCATGAGGTTTGGGAAGAAAGGGAAGTTGAGTCCCAGGTACATTGGTCCTTTTGAGATACTCAGGAGAGTTGGAGAGGTGGCATATGAGTTGGCCTTGCCGCCCAGCTTATCCAGCGTGCATCTAGTATTCCACGTGTCTATGCTCCGGAAGTACATTGGAGACCCGTCTCATGTATTAGACTTCAGTACCATTCAGCTTGATGGTGATCTATCCTATGATGTGGAGCCTATTGCCATTTTGGGACGTCAGGTGAGAAAATTGAGGTCTAAGGAGATTGCATCAGTTAAGGTTCAGTGGAGAGGTCGACCCGTGGAGGAGGCCACTTGGGAGATCGAGCGGGAGACGCGGAGCAGATATCCTCACTTGTTTGAGACTTCAGGTATGTTTCTTGACCCGCTCGAGGACGAGCGTTTGCTTAAGAGGGGAGAATGTGACGACCCGGCCCGTCGTCACGGGAATTACCACCCCGTTATGTTGTAATTTCATGTTTTATGCTTTTATATCAGTGTTAGAGTCTATCGGGTGATTTAGGAGTGATTTGGATTGAAAATGAGGCATATAGCCTTTTTGAAGGAAACTTGAATAAGGAAAGTCAACCTGGAGTTGACTATTTGGTTAGAGGGCTCGGAATTGGATTATGATGATTCGGTTAGTTCCGGGAGGTGATTTGTGACGTAGGGGAGCGATTGGAATTGAATTTAGAGGCCCGATGTAGAAATAGGCTTGAATTGGCTAAGGTTGAATTTTGGCGAAATCCGAACGGTAGGTGAGATTTTGATCCGGGAGTCGGAATGGAATTCCGGCAATTCCTGTAGCTTCGTTATGTGATTTTGGATATGTCCGCAAAATTTCAGGTCATTCGGACGTCGTTTGATCGGGTTTTTGATCGAATGTGTAATTCGGAATGTTTTAAGGAATTTAGGCTTGAATTCGATGTGAATTATGGGTTTTGATGTTATTAGACGTGTTTTGAGGATTGGAGCAAGTTCGAATAAGGTATTAGGATGTGTTGGTGTGTTTGGATGAGGTCTCGGGGGCCTCGGGGTGTTTTCGGATGGCTAAACGGGAGAAAATGTGGAAAATTGCAGGGAAGTATTCTGGTTCTGTTGTTTTCGCTCCTGCGGAAATGGGGGCGCAGGAGCGAGTCCGCAGAAGCGGACGAGGAGGCGCAGGAGCGCTTGTCATCGCAGAAGCGGAATCTTTCCGCTGAAGCGGCGTCGCTGGTGCGAGTGGGTGACCGCAGAAGCGGACTTGATGAGTAAGGGGAAAGTCCGCAGATGCGGATTTTTGATCACCTGGGCGAGTCCGCAGGAGCGGACTGTCGCAGAAGCGGGAAACCCCGCAGGAGCGAATGAATTTCCGCAGAAGCGGACACGCAGGGGCGGTCCATGGATCGCAGGAGCGGAAATTGGCCAAATAGGCCTGGGTTCGCAGAAGCGACCATTTGGTCGCAGAAGCGGTTCCGCGGGGGCGGAAAATGGTTCGCAGAAGCGAAAATCGCAGTGAGTTAAGTGTATCAGAAGTTAGAAAATTTCCGAAACATTTCACACATTTGGGTCTCGGCTTTAGAGGCGATTTGGGCGATTTTGAAGAGAAACTCAAGGGAAATCATCGGGTAATCAACTATGGACTTAAACTATGATTAGTATTGATAATATTATGCAATTATATCATGAAAATGGAGGAATTTGGGGTAATTTATGGAGGATTTAGCCCTAAGTTTGAACTTTAGAAAATTAAGGTTTTGAATGGGCAAATGGAGTCCGAATTTGGTAAATTTTATATGCCTAGACTCGTATTGAGATGAGGGTTCCGAATATGTGACTTTTGTGATTTTTTGACAAGCGTACCGAAAGTCGGGTTTTGACAACTTTGGGAATTTTGATGTAAATTGAGTTGTATTGATTGGGTGTCGTCTCATTGGCCTAATTTGTTGTGTTTCTACTGTATTTGATCAGATTCTACGCGTGCGGAGCTTGATTCTCGTGGCAAGGGCATTGCGGAGTAGTCGTCGCGCCGTATTGAGGTGAGTAATAGATGTGGGTGATGACCAGCGGGTTCGAAACCCCGGTATACCACTTTGTGACGCTGTATAGCGGCGAGACACGTACTCTCTTGCGAGTGCGGGGTCGATTGTGATTGGGGACTATGGCTTAGTCCGACTTGTTGATACTGTGTTATGATATTAGGCTACTCTTGAGCCGTCGAACCTCCTTCTCGGATGGTTGCGTACTATATATTTTGATATTGGCCACTCTTGAGCCAAGGAATCCCCTTCTTGGGCGGTTGAGTATACATGTGGGCCGTGAGCCAGTTATTGGATCCCGTGAGGATCGTTATCATTGTCTTATCATATTGACATGTTCGTTAATACCAGTCCGTAGCTATCTCTGTTATCATGTTATTTCCAATCTCTGGGAACTTGGTATTACTGTTTTCCAACCGAAAAATGATAAAAAGGTTTTCAAAACTACTTTTGAGCCTGCAAGGCTGTATTTGCATATTAGCTGACTGGTAGTGGATCGGGCTGCGCGCCGCAGCGGTATATATGTTGGATCGGACCGCACGCCGCAGTGATATTGTGCTTGGGCTGTAGGAGCCCCTCCGGAGTCTGAACCCCCACAGTGAGCACGGGAACCCAAATTGGATCGGGCTACACGCCGTAGCGGTCATTTCATGCATTGCATTGCATTTAGCTGCACCTGCTAGTTGTTGTACTTGTTGTTAATTTTGTTGGCTCTCTACTGTTGGTATTGAACTTTTACAGGGTATTGGTATAGCTTTACATTGTGCTTTACTGTGAATTTCTTATCTACGTTGTCTTACCCTTGTTTATTACCACTGAGTCTGGCAGTACTCATTTTACTCCCTGCACCTTGTGTGCAGATCCAGGTACCTCTCAGCAGTGATCCAGTAGCTGTGCGAGGCGACATTTGTGGATATTCGAGGTAGGTGCAGAGTCCGCAGGACCCGATATTCCTTCTTACTGTCTCTTGATTTTGAATTGACTTTTCTTTCCGCACTTGGTATTCTTGTAAACCTATATACACTTATGTTCAGTAGAGGCTCAGGACTCTTGACCCTTCGGTCTATGAGAGTTGATGTATTATGGGACTTGGTTCCCCGTTTTCGTTGTATGTATCGATGTTGATTCGTGAATTAATATGCTTAAATGGGCTAAAGAGAGCTTCTAGCTCCGTTGTTGATATTGATTGGTCAGGCTGGCTTAGCAATGTGCTGGGCGCCATCACGACCAGATTTGGGGTCGTGACATTTAAATAGATATATTTCAATAAAAAGACCACCAGTGATGAAAGAAATTAGAAAATAAAATTGAATCAATTATAATTATCTTTTATTGCTGAAAATAAATAATAAAGTATTTGAAATAGCTAAATTAGAAAAAAAAGTTAATTTCATTAATTTTCAAATTCATCATACAAGTAAAACTATCTTCAGGTTGACAAAATTCTTGGCTTAAATAGATATATTTCAATAAAAAGGACCACTGATGATGAAAGAAATTAGAAAGTAAAGTCTAATCAATTATAATATAGTATTAAAAATTAACTTGGTTAAAATTCAAAATAGAACAAAAAAAATGAATGAAATAATAATTATTCAAAATAATAATTATTGTGAGTTCGAGTCTTCCCAAGAGCAAGGTGGGAAGTTCTTGGAGGGAAGGATGCCGGGGTCTATTTGGAAACAGCCTCTCTACCCTAGGGTAGGGGTAAGGTCTGCGTACACACTACCCTCCCCAGACCCCACTAAGTGGGATTATACTGGGTCGTTGTTGTTGTTGTTGTTGTTGTTGTTCATTTATTCAGTAAATGGCCCTCTAAAGGTCTATTTATATGTAATAAGTTATTGGTTGTAAAATATATATTCAATATTAGTTAGTTTTAGACATTACATCGTTACTTAATTATTCGCTTTTTCTTATAAACTATATGACATAGCCGTTCATTCCAATAGCTCTAAAATAAAGATACACCTTTTTAATTAGTGTTAATTTGATGACTGTTTGGAAAATTATAATAAAAATATATAATGATTTTGATCATGTTAGATTTAATATTATGTGATAAAATAACTACAATATTTGAGCTTACTTCAAAGAATATGCCCTTCAAATTAATATAAAATATATGTGCTCAATTGTTTTACGTGTGAATCAGTTTCTTCTAAAGACTATATGACGACCCTCTTTATTCCAAATCTCTAAACAAAATATTTTTACTGATGATCTTTTGAAGAACCATAATAAAAATATATAATAAATATCAAAATTTAATTATCAAAAATAGATATATCAATCGTTTTAAATTCAATCAAGTTATAGGAATTACTATAATTTTCGTAAGATTTTTCAAAAGATATGCCCTTCAAATTAAGAAGAAATACGTGATCTCCAATCGAAATGTGTATCGATCATTTTACCTTTTAAAAATAAATTTTAGAATTGTTATAAAACTTTTCAAATATATTGACAAATGGAGTTAATCAATATTAGAATTATTTAAATACTAATTCCACTTAAAGAATGATACATCATATACTCTTTCAAATATAATTATGAGCCATTCTCTAATGTATTTCACTAGCTTACTTTACTATTCTTTTTGAATGTCTTTTCTCATTTTCAGGGCACTTTGATTTTGCGTTCATCCGAAATTCATGGATTATTAGTTGTTTGCTATATGTGCGAAGTTCTATACTCAATTTATATTTTCAATGACTATGTATACCACTGAAAAGAAAGCATGCTAACTTTATTCATTAAAAGTGGTATAAATTTTAAGTCGAATTATTAACGGATGATTGATGATTTCTATGAGACGTTTTTTTATTAATTGAGTTAGTTATATGTGCAATGTCAATATTAATGACTATTGTCAGGAACTTATACTTTTATTTCATAACTGAAACCTCATTGAGATAGGATACACGTGCGATACGTGTATCTTGTTTTTTTTTTTATATTGAACGTAAAAAAATTATTGGATAAAAATTATAATTACAATTAAGTATTTTAAAACTTGGGATGAGTTATTATTAAGATTTGAATCAACAAAAAAAATCTCTTTAATGTTAAGAGCAACCCTAATTAACCAAAAAAGTCTTCGATATAAATAATTTGCGAAAAATTCAAGTCATTCTTTTCAAATTTTATAATAAAATAAATTATAGTATTGTAGTAAGACTCAAACTGTTAAATATGTAAATATTAAAATAAAAAGAATTAAACATTAGAAGAAAAATATATTCTAAGTTAGTTGCCATTAATTAATTTTCTTTCTGGTATTCGTTCAAATAAATGACAACTTCCTGTACTTTTCTCTGTACAGAGTTACTTATCTTAAAATATTAACTTAGTATAGACCATTTAAAATTTAGCATTTGATAACTTGATTTACATGCTCTTTTTCTTTTCTTTCTTTTTTTGTTGATAAAGGCGCATAGTGGCGCTGGTTTGCATGTTCTTCATATACATATATTTGATTGATTGACGCTAACCACATGTGCAACGCACGTACACTAAAACTAGTATTATTAAATATGTGGTTACTTAACGGTGAAAGTCGCCACTTTATGGAATAACAGATTTGGTATGGTGGCGTCGTTATATTCTTGTTTTTTTCCTCTCATCTTGTCCTTCCTTACTATTAAATAATCATAGTCTATACTTTATCCTACCGTTTTATACTCCTATCGAATAATTTTTTAATAATGTTATAAGTTTATTTTTTATATTATGGTTTCGTGACATCATGAAACAATAACAAACGATACAGTCTATCCAAATATTGTGTGCATCAAACAATACAGTACAGTGCAATACAATACTACTCCCTTCGTCAATTTATGTGAACCTGTTTGACTGAGCACGTAGTTTAAGAAAAATAAAGACTTTGAAATTTGTGGTCCTAAGCAAGTCAAAAAGGTACCAGAGTATTTATGTAGTTATAAAAGCTTAGCATTAGGGGTAGAACTGTAAGTTTAAGCAAAATTATTACCAAATTTAAAAATAAATCATTCTTTTTAAAACATACTCAAAATTAAATATATTCACATAAACTAGAGAAATTGTAAATCATAAATAAACGACACAAAACAACAATCCAGACAAGCTGTTAGAAGAGAAGACCGGAGAGGCAGTTGGGTAAATAACACATATAAGAGGGGCGATTAAGTAATTAGACGAAGTTAAACACGAGGCGGGAGAGGTCAGGTAGGAATAAAAAGACATGGTTGGACGCCCAATCCAAATCCCAATCCCCTACCTACAACCTAAAATCATCTGCTTCCTTTCTCTCTTCGAAACATTCAAGTTTTTTCAAAAGCCTTCAGAAAAGGAGAAGTCCAAATTATCAAACTGAACTCCTTATACTATATATTTTGAATATCACCATTATACATTTTACTTGTTTGAACTGAGTATAATATATTGATCATGATTGTAACTGCTACTACTGGTGCATTTTTCCCTGTCGCAAATCATTCACCTGAGTTTAGAGAAAGCGCATTTAGAAAGCCAGGAGGAAGTCTTCTTTTTGTAGCAAATTCTAAGAAGTTTTCTTTTAGTAGCCTACAAAGAAAGGCGAATTCTCAAGCACCGCCGTATGTGAATGGATCAAAGGTTTGCCTTAAGCATGATGACGCGGTTATTGATCCTTTTGGACCGGGAAAACTCATGGAAGATGGATTCGTTTTTAGTCAAAATTTCAGCATCAGATCATATGAAATTGGGCCTGATAAGACCGCGTCTATAGAAACGATGATGAATCTTTTGCAGGTAGCTAGACATAATGTTTTCTCTGATTGGGAAACATTTTCGATGAGCACAAGTCATTTTCTTATAACTATCTTAACTTTTAAGTTCGTATTACTTATTTCAACTAATACTTAGACATTATTACTGGTCTCTAGGATCCAAAAGTTTTTTCAAAATACTCTCCAATTTGAAAGAGAGAACTACAACAACAACAATAACTACCCAGTATAGTCCCACAGAGTGGGATCTGGGGAGGGTAATACGTCACATGCCTTAGCCCTACCCGAAAGGGCAGAGACGCGTTTTCCAATCGACCATCAGCTCAGGAAAAAGAGAAAGAAAAAGAAAGGAAAAAAAAAAAGAAAAAAAAGTATTAGTGACTCCAACAGAAATCGCATAAATAATTATCTAAACATAGAACTATAAATCAAATGGCATACAATAATATCAATCAGTATGTACCATAAGTGGGCATAATACAACATGCAAGTCATCTATGGAGACCATTGCCAGACCCCTCCTAGCCCCGGGAATGAAGTACGAATAGTTCTACAAGCCTCTATCCTACAACTCTGATACTAGACCTCCAGACTCTCCTATCAAGGGCCATGTCCTCGGAGATCTGCATTCTTCTCATGTCCTGCCTACTCACCTCTCGTCAATGCTTCTTAGTCTTCCCTCTGCCTCTACTTTCGCCAACCACTGCCAGCCGCTCACAACTCCTCACCGCGCATCAAGACTTCTCCTCCGCACATGCCCGAACCACCCGAGCCGCGCTTCCCCCATCTTCTCATCCACTGGGGCCACCCCCACCTTCTTCCTAATAAATTCATTTTTAATCTTATCTAACCTGGTGTGCCCGCACACCCACCTGAGCATCCTCATCTCCGCAACCTTCACTCTCTGAACATGAGAATTCTTAACCGGCCAACACTCCGTCCCATACAGCATGGCAGGTCTAACCGCAGCTTTATAAAACTTCCCCTTGAGTTTTGGAATGGCACTTTGTTGTCACACAAGACTCCTGATGCAAGCCTCCATTTTGTCCACCCCGCCCCTATGCGGTGAGTGACAACCTCGTCGATCTTTCCGTCCCCTGAATCACCGACCAGAGCTATTTGAAATTGTCCCTCTTGGAAATGACCTGAGATCCAAGCTTTACGCCCCTGCCTACTCCACTCGACTTGGCGCTAAACTTGCACTACAGGTATTCTGTCTTAGACCTGCTTAGTTTGAAGCTTTTAGACTCGAGAGTCTGTCTCCATACCTCCGGTCTCTCATTCACACCGACCCTCATCTCGTCTATGAAGACGATATCATCAGCAAATAGCGTACACCATGGCACATCCCCTTGAATATGACGTGTTAGTGAATCCATCACCAAGTCAAATAAGAAAGGGCTAAGCGCGGATCCTTGATGAAGCCCCGTAACCACCGGAAAATAATCTGAGTCGCCACCTACCATCCTAACCCTAGTCTTAGCTCTATCGTACATGTCCTTGATCGCTCTGATGTAGGCTTCCGGCATCCTCTTCGTCTCCGGGAACCTCCATAGCACCTCCCTTGGGACCTTATCATACGCTTTCTCCAAGTCAATAAACACCATGTACAGGTTCTTCTTCTTATTCCTGAACTGTTCCACTAATCTCCTGGTGTGGATAGGTTCTGTAGTGGAGCGGCCCTGCATGAAACGGACCTGGTTCATGGATATGGACGTCATCCCCTTACCCTCGCCTCAACCACCCGATCCTAGACTTTCATGGTCTGACTAAGTAATAGGGCAAATTTGCAAGAGAGAACAATTATCTTAATTATGTGTTGTACTTGTATCATATTATTATAGTAATATTTCATGAGCTTGAGTTGGTTGTACTGCAGGAAACATCTCTAAACCAAATGAAGATTATAGGACTTATGAGGGCTGGGTTCGGGTCAACTCCAGAGATGTACAAAAGAAATTTGATTTGGGTTGTCACAAAGATGCAGGTTTTGGTTGATCGCTATCCGACTTGGTAAGTTTCTGCTCTTGATTTAATGGTTTTATATCCCCCGAGAGCAGCTGAAGAATCACATTTAAGTCTCAAAGGTGTGATGTAGATAACCTATCTTAATGCAAGCAATAGTGACTGCTGCCAGAGTTCGAACTCTTTAGTTAGTTGAATATGATGATTATCTATCTTATTCTTTATTCTGCTTGTATCAAGATCTGTTCCTGGTATAGTAATTGCACAATTTCCTTTCCCATTGTGAAGAAATTAATCACGTAGACCTGTGATCTTGCTTCGATTTCTTTTGCTCAGCGGCGAAACTGTTAAAATAGACACTTGGGCGGCTCCTTCGGGGAAGAATGGTGTGCAGCGTAATTGGCTTGTCTGTGATAGTAATACAGGGGATAAATTGATGAGAGCTTCCAGGTAGATATTAGTGTAGATTTGATTTACTCTACTCTAGTAGTCGATGGACTCGCAATAATAGTCCGTCTGGTTACTCTTGTGAAAATCATTACTCTTAATTCTCCTGTGCTCTAGCAATTACGGTCCACTACCATCGAGTTAGGGCCATGTAGGTTTCGGCTCTCCGGCAAATGCTGCAACTCTGTTATTGTCTGTTATTGTCTCTTTTGACTTTATGATTTCTGGATTTTAGAACGATGATTTCAAGTGCTAATAATTGGGTTCTTAATTTTATATTTATACATGTTTGATTTATTTTACTACACAAAGACACTTTTAAGCAAAAGTTATTGCATTATGCCGAACTCATAGTCGGGCTTCTAGCTCCGTTCCTGTCTCTAATATGTTTTAGTATGTTTATATATATGGTTGTTTGCAGCTTATGGGTGATGATGAATAAAGAGACGAGGAAATTATCTAAACTACCAGATCAGGTTAAAACTGAAATGGAAGTTAATTTTGTGGATTTGCCTCCGGTTCTTGATTGGGACACCAAGAAATTACCAAAACTTGACGAGATCACAGCAGACTTCACTCGTACTGGTTTAACTGTAAGTAAATAAATACTTCATAAATTATATTGTCTTTCTAATGAAAGATTTAATAACTGTTGGTTTATTAAATTCTTAGCCAAAATGGAGTGATCTAGACGTGAACAAACATGTTAATAATGTCAAGTACATTGGCTGGATTCTTGAGGTACATCTGTCTTTTTCTTATATTTCCCTTCACCACATTCCCCTTTAATAATGTGAAGGAGTAATGTTGTGTCTTGTATGAGCATGCTCTTTAATCATTCATCATTCACCTAATATATGAATGTTTTACTAATCCAAATGATAGTTCTCATAATGGATACTTGGCGTAATTGATAAAGTTGTTGTCATGTGATCAGGGGGCCACAGGTTCGAGCCGCAGAAACAACCTCTTGCAGAAATGCAGGGCAAGACTGCATACAATATATCCTTATTGTTTGGCCCTTGCTCGAACCCCATGCATAGCAAGAGTTTAGTACACCAGGCAGTCCTAAGTGATAATTCTACGTCTGAATAAAAACGGGGCTGCCCTAACTGATAATTCTCATAGTCTGAATAAAACGGGAGAGTCGAAAAAGAACAGAGCATTTCCATTTTATAATTTTTTTAAAATTATTGGAGCTTCTAATTGTGAGCTATTGACGAATATGAATATAGCTGGTGAGAATTCAAGAATACTTTGTTAACTAGGTTGTTTTTTACGTGTCATTATTAAGTGAATATATTAAAAAAAATTTATCCGTAGTTTTTATAATCTTGTTCATACAGCCAAATCTCCCGTATTTGTTCGATCCGATATGTTTTGGATCTTATAGTGTAGTACTTATATAAATATATATATATCGGTTTGAAGAAAACTTGACTTTTATAGTAAATGACTGTTATATAACAATATTATTTTAAAGAGGTCGGACTGTATATCTTTTACGCTTATGATTTTTTGGGACAATGTATTTTATGCAGAGTACACCTATGCATGAACTAGAGGGTTATGAGCTTGTTGGCATGAGGTTGGACTACCAACGTGAGTGCAGACGAGACAGTGTGGTGCAATCTCTCACATCCGTATTGCCAAATGCAGTTGGTAATTTGGCCAACTCCAATAATGTTGAGTGTCACCATTTGCTTCGTTTGGAGAGTGGTGAAGACGTTGTGAAGGGAAGGACTGAATGGAGGCCAAGATTTGCCAACAAAACTGAGGGCAATAGATTGTAATATCAGCCATTAATACTTGTATTATGGTAGCTAGGCTACCGATATCATGAGATGTCTCGTGTACTAGATTGACCAATTAATTGAGAGCAATGGATAATTTTCAACAGGAAGTATCTAGCTATCTCTTGGGTGTGTCACAATCGCTTGTTGCTCTTATATTATATGTTCCCTCACTTCATATAATGTATATCTATTTTCCTTTGTATGCATGTTTTTTCAACGACTCTTCATCTCTCTTTCCTATTGGAGGAATAGAATTTAGTGTCATAGGACGAATGAAGATTTTACGTTATACCAATTTTTTAGTATTTATAATGCAAGATGATTCTCAAGGAACATCATCTTGATCGTATGGAAAACTCATCAATACTAGTGTTTAAATTATTCAACCATCTATATTTCCATTTGCCCATTCAATATAGTCAGTTATTTTTTCTTTTTTACGTTGGTAGTATATGGCCATTTACATTCATATGCCTTCATTGTATTAAGCCAACATAGACCCCATAGTGATTTCAGTGACTGATAAGTATAGTAATAAAAGCTTCCTCGCGTTGTAGGCACTAGAATAAACTCCTTTATTTTGTCAAAAGTTTTCTAACAGGCCAATTAAAAGTTATAATTAATCGCGTGAAGCACGCATTATTTTACTAGTAACATTATACTATTGAGTATTGACCATGTGCTAGGAAACGTAGGAAGCCTGAAATAATCGTAAAAGAATTTGAAGATTACTCCCATTATTTTAATTCTTAATTGCGATTTATAAATGGCATTTAGCAAATATAAATTGCATTTTTTGAATGCGACTTATGAGTCGCATCTTTCAAATGCGACATACCATCTTAATGTCACAACCCCAATTTTCCTCCGTAGGATGTCGCGATGGCACCTAGTCTCCAAGACTAGGTAAGCCTAACACTTACTGAATTAATTGAAAAATTTAATCAACAACAGTGAATTTCGATATGGAAATTTTCATACAAGCCAACAATCTCAAAAATAGGTAGTACATGTCATAAGCTCTATTGAATTTGCTAGAAAATCCTTAAATACAACTGTTTCAAAATAGAAACAAAGCAGTACATGTACAATATGAGAAGGTTACTCCAAGGCTCGCGAACGCGACGTAAGGTTTATCTTGAGTCTCCATGGCAAAACACGAACATCTAGCTATTGATCAACCAACTCCGAAATATCTGAATCTGCACAAAAATGTGCAGAAAGTGTAGCATGAGTACACCATAGTGGTACTCAGTAAGTATCAAGACTAACCTCGGTGGAGTAGTGATGAGGACAGTAAGGACCGGCTAGAGGTGAGTAGTTTGTGTATATGGTAGCCTGAGGGTTCGAAACCCCGGCCTAGCACATTGTGACGCTAGTAAGGCGTGGCTCGCACCCCGTGGCAGGTGCGGGATTGATTGTGACTGGGGATTGAGACTTAGTCCATCCCGAATGAGTATAATATGATAATTGTGGTTGAAAAACATGGTATTTGATATAATTGTGGGCTGTAAGCCATGTTTGGGGCCTTGTGCCGACCTGTAGTATCCCTAGGGGATGGTTATATATGTGATAACTCTGTATGCTTAATCACTTATCTCAGTCCTGGTTTGAAATCACTGTATTGAAATGCTAAGTCACATGTTTTGGAAAATTAAATAAGAATTAAAGTATTTTCATAATTAAATGAATTGGAACGTGGAAATAAATTAGTTGAGCTGTTGTGTGACTCATATGCATGTTGTGGACCGAGGATGGATCGGGATGCATGCCGCAGCGATTGATATGAGGATCGGCCTGCACGCCGCAGTGGTTGATATGAGGATCGCGCTGCACGCCGCATCGGTATTGCACACACCCCCAGTGAGCGCCGTCGACGTTAAATGGATCGGGCTACATGCCGTAGCGGTCATGTGCATTGCATTGCATATTATTTTGTAAATTATGTGTGCTAATTGTGAATTTGTTGTTGTTTTTGGTTCGTGGTAGGTATCGGACTGTAGTTTAGCTTTGCTCTGTGGTATTCTGTGGATTTCCTGCTTTCAGCTATTTTTATATACTTTTTACTCACTGAGTACTTAGTAATCACCCCTACTCCCTGCACCTTTGTGTGAGAATACCTGGGAAAAGTCTTGGAGTAAGAAGAAATGGGGTGTTAAGATTATAGCTTATTTAAATAATTTGAATACCAATATGATTGATGATTACTTTATTTCAGCTTATTTCTAGTTCTCACCTTCTCTGCGGCACTTCTAGAAATAGATTTTTTTTGTTCTAATTCTTATTTTCTTCTCTTTTCTTTGCATGTACACTTTGGAGCAAATGGAGTCTTAATTCGAGACTCCTACAGTGGATTCTCATGACTGGAGTATTATTATTGACTCTTATATTCTTCTTGAAATTTGTCCTTTTGGGACTGCTCTTTAACTGTGGAAACAGTTGTTGATCTGGCTTGCCTAGCTTTAGGGTTGGGCGCCATCATGACCGGGTTTGGGTCGTGACAATTTTTTGTTATGGTGTGAAGTCATGTGTATTTTCTTGTAATTCTTTCATCATCAAATTAGTCACTTTTATATATTGCATGTTTATTAAAAGACTAGTTATTTATCTATATAACCTATAGCTCATTCAAAGAAGTTATCCCTCCGTTTAATTTATGTGAATCTTTTTATAGTCCGTGTCAAAAAAATAATTCCTTTCCATATTTGAAAATAATTTGCTTTTGTATAATAATTTATAGTCACACAAAATATACATTTTTTATTTTACACTATAAGTTCAAATTGTTTCTCTCTTTTAAGCTTCATGCCTAATTACATAAGTTCACATAAATTAAAATAGAAAGAGTATAGATTTAATATTTATAAACACAATATTTAAAAAATGGGGGCCTTCAATTGTCCGAGCCTAAAGCAACTGCTTTAGTGGCTTTCCCCATAACCGGCCTAAGCACAAGTTACAAATAAATTGAACAGTTGGTTTATTAAAAATTCAAGTTATTCATTCCAATGTATAGATATATAAGATTTAGTATCTTTTATTAATAATTTCATGATATATAATACTATGAAAATTGTACCTTTTTCGTAATACATTACAAGAAAACATACATGATTTCACACTATAATAAAAAATAGCAAATATTTTTAAGTTTTATCGGACCTAGCCAACATTGTACATGTTTTAAAAGAACTAGTAAATTCAAAACATGTGTACTTACAACCATTTCTTCTAACATCTATGGAGTTAAATTTATGTTTTCACAACCATTGCTTTCACTCTATCTTCTTCTCACATCTTCTACATATGATTCAAGGGACCGTGTACTTTCTCTTGTGTCACTTGATTGCATTGTGAGAAGATTGAAGAGTAGAAGTCAACCATTGAAGACCATTCAATTAATTTGAATTTGTTAGTTGTTGGATTGGTGTTATTTCAATTAATTGAAAATATCAAAAGGAGTTCAAAATTTAAATTTGAAGTGATTTTGAGTAAATTTGAGCAAGATTTGAGTTAAATTCCCGAAAAGACGCAATGAAGAAGACGAAGTCAGTTTTTTTATATAACTATGTATAATCTTGTACAATAGGGTATATGAGTATAGAAACACACCTCGTACACTACTATACACTTTTATACACCTTTATACAAGCGTCTGCAGACGAACTTCTTTCGCGATTTTCAGTTGTAATTCTTGTTCAAAACCTGTCCAAATCTCCATTAAATTATTTCAAATTTTATATACAATCTCTTTATACTATTTCTAACAAGTCTAAATAGCATCAACTCCAAATTTCTCATAAAATCAAATACGAAATTTAAACCCACATATTTAAGCTTGTTAAAAATCTAATTTTCACCATCCAAATGAACTTAGTTTGTTGAACTAGTATTTGAGTCATAATAAATGATTCGAAAATTAACTTAAAAGCTTGAGAAATCTTTTTTTTTTAAATTAAATAGTAATTTTTTGAACACATTGGAATTGGATGTTAAATCTTAGCTATTTATTTTTGATCTAGTTGGTTATAAATTAGAATATAAGCTATACAATTAAAAAGTAAAGAGACAAGTTGTTGTAATGTGAAATTTTTCAAAAAATGACGGCCTTTTGTTGTCGAAACCTAAAGCAATTAGGCTATTGCTTTAGTGACTTTGCCATTGAGCCGGCCTAAGACTAGTTACCTCATAAAGTGAACTGTTGGTTTAAATGAAAAGTTAAACCCTTGAAATGTATTATTTAAACCATATTAGGTGTTGGCTACAAGTTATAACTAGGCAACTACTACTTGAGTCGAGATTGAAAAATACATTAATAGAATACCAGACAAGTTATTAAGTTGGCAGCTACCCTACAACTTAATCTATAGGATATAGTTTGAATTTCGAAAGTCAAACGTAGAACTCTAAGCTTTTAAAATAAAATTAATATGTTCTGAAGTTATATAAACAGTATAATATAAGTCAAAATAATTAAGTATTTAAAATATTTTAAAATAATATAAAAATATAGCAGTCAAATGTATACCCGTTTGACTCTATAAATCGAAGCGTATCGTATAAATTGTGATGAAGGAAGTAAATTAATTAGACTCTCCGTGCATTCTAGTAAATAGTTGTTGCAGTTTTCTTCAAGGCATGCTATTAATTCTTTTTATTTTTATTGTTCTTTTCCATGGTAGGAATGGGAGAGGAGATTCTTTTTCTCTTTATTGCTATTTTTTTTGCCATATAGAGAACGTGAGCAAGGAACCTACTAAATTGAATTGTATAGCTGTAAGAGTTTGATCAGCTAATCAATAAACATGTTAATGTTAATGTGATAAACACAGAAGTGTGACTCCGATAGTATGATAAAGAAATCAAAAAATGATATTGTATAGTCGCTCTCAAAATTATATATATATATTTTTTTTTTTCTATGTTAAATACAAAAATTATAGAAATTGTATATACTTTTTCGGCTACTAAATATAAATAATTTTTTGCATGGTTAAAATTGATAATATCTAGAAATGGAAAATTTTCCCAAGACCATTTACCGAGACCGGATCCCTATCCCAGTAATACCTATCCGGAACCAAAATAGGTAAATTTTGGACTCAAACAACGTTAATAGGTTTTTTTTTTAAAAAAACGACATAAGTATATACAACGCCACTTTATCTGGCGTTGTATACTAACGGTAACGGCTCCGTTAGTGTACAACGCCAGATAAAGTGGCGTTGTATCTATACAGTATATGTACAACGCCACCTATTCCGGCGTTGTACGTTGTTCAATGACTAAACAGTACAACGCCAAAATAGTTGGCGTTGTATCACCACCCCGGCCTAAATTCTACAACATTTCTTCATTATGTCTGAAGAGCGAAGGATAAGAACTTCTTTATATTGCCCGCTAAGTGTCATGTTAAAGAACAATTGCTTGAACAATTTAAGTGGTTAGAACGTAGAATAAATGGAAGTGGGGAATAAATAATTCCTACTATGTGTTTAGTTCATTTGTATGTTTGTCTTTCTTATTAACTTATGTTTGTGTTTGTGTTCTAGTAATTTAAGTTTAAGTTAAATATTATGTTTTTGTTCGTGTTTAAATATTTGAAGTTTTTGTCGCATACGAAACAATAAACGAAACAATAAAACAAATGATGAACTAAAAAAATTCATAGAGATATTTAATTAAATATTGTTGTTACAAAAAATATTATTTACAACATATACACAATAAAAAGTAACTATCTTGTATGTGTCCCGCAATGGGTGTGTCTCAAAGCAGCCGTCGGCCTGAGGCGCATCCCCGCCCGTCCAGGTACGCTATCGGGATCATCATCATCAAATTTCCTCCTTATAGCTGGATGTGGCTCAGGATGATCTGTCAGGTCCAGTAGAAGACTACATAATAAAGTAAAAATTAGTTTACAAAATCACATAATAATTTATAATTTACAGTTTTATTATCTTACCATCATAGCGTCTGGATCCTGTATGTAGTCATCTGCCCATCGTCAACTGAAGCCTGAACAAGGAGATTATTATAATGTAATAAATAAAATAAGTTATAGTTAAAAGAAATTTCATATTCATAAGTAATAAACTCATACCCGAGCATGCGAAGAGCTCCCAAAACTTAGCCGGCGGCCACTGGATATATCTCTGGTCGGTGCACCCTCATCAGTGGTAGATGGGCCAGGGTAATATGCACCCCAATCTACTGCTTGGAAATCAGAGCCCGTGATCAATAATTGACGCGGTGGGGTCATCTGTGAAGGGCCTACAGTGTCATAAATACCAAGGCTGTAAGACAGAATGTCCGTCTCATGCATGCCTCCTGGCATAGTAGCAGCAACATCATCATCGGGAGCATCACCGACCTCCTGCTGGATACTACCTCCTCGGGCAACACGAGGTCGCCGGGCAACACCTGGTCGTCGGGCAGCAGGTCGTCTGGCACCAGCAGGTCGTGGAATACCACGACCTCGCCGGTATGTGGGTGGATCAATATAATCAGCATCATGTGCTAAGCGCTGATCCGATCTGGCACGCTGCAGTGTCTCAGCAGCCACTGCCATGAATCGCGGACCATAATCCATAATTGCCACCGGATCGTGCGCATAACTCTACATCTCCTGCCCTATATGGTGGACGGTATGCAATCCAATGGTCTGCACAAAAGTAAATAATGTAAACTAGGTTTAACTCACAACATTATATGTACATTATTAAATATAACATAAAACTTACCAGAGCCTCGTGTCTCCCGGCGTAAGAGACGTACCGCCCATCTACCTGATGCACTGGGTTTCCGACAAATAGACGGGACACTATGCGATACCATGCCAGATACCCTTCAATAGGATAGTGCTGCGGAGGTGGAATCAAATTACCTCGTCTATTCCAAATGCCCAACTGAGTCCGGATCCAGCCTAAAAAGGTGCCGTCCACCCTGCTACGATAATCCCTCTCATAATGTGTGGGATGTCATGAAGGATGGGGCGGTATAGGCTGCAGCATGCCAAACTGACGACAAACCCGCTCCGAGGCATGATGCTCCACTATATCTAGGCATGTAAGAGGGACATAAGTCCTCCAAATAGGCCGGCCTAGAGTACAGTACGCTGGCAGGGTAGCTAGCAAGTCCTCACTATAGGGTGTCCAGATGAACTATCAAATAACAACACAAATGGTTAGTATTCGTAACATTAAATTAAACAATAACTGGTACGTTTAGTTCGATTTTTACCTGTGCATCCTCGAGGAAGTCTAACACATCCCTGATGCCTGGCAGATTATGATGGGCATCATATCCCCGCGTATATCCATGCCGCATGACCCACCTGGCAGCTAAAGGAATTTCTGGTAATGCGACGTCAGCTGGTATCTGTGGCAAAGGTGGGCTGAGCTACACAAATCGCTCCCAAACCCAAACCTAACATAGAAAGTTGATGTATACTGTGAGATAAACTATATCTAGGTAGATTTGACTGGGGCAGATATTTTCATTGAATATGTTCTCACCTGTAGAAGGGGCAGGAAACCGCAGATATCTCTTTGTGTGCCCATAGAAGCCCGACACATCTGCCTGTACAGGAATGCGAGGACAGCAACACCCCAGTTGTATGTGGCTGTATCCTCGAACCGTGTCATGTGATGTAGAAACCGGAGGCTAACTAGATTACCCGAAGTGTTCGGGAACAAGACACCCCCAAATAGAAGGAGCAGCAGCAACCTAGTGTACTGGCTCACATCCTCCTCCTCTGAGTCATCAGTCATATGAGGGTGGAGCTGCTCCAGACGCTGTCTAATAGGGGATAACTGTACCCGACTGATCCCAGCCCTCGGATCAGCGGCCTCCGACCTCAAATCTGTCAGCATGTGAAGCAAATCCCAATACATATCGCGCGAAAAAAGAACAGGCAACCCATCGGCTGGCAGGCCGTCCGTATAAAAGCTCTACGTCCTGCAACGTAATAGTGGCCTCGCCAATGGGAAGGTGGAAGGTGTGCGTCTCCGGTCGCCACCGCTCAACGATGGCCGTGATCAATGAGTAATCCAGCTGTATCCGGCCAATGCGAATAATCCTGTAGAATCCCATCACCTCCAAGTGATGGACGACTCTAGGATGTAAATCTCGCTCACTCAGGAACTCCCACAATATATCGACTCTCCGAGCCCGAAATGTCTCGGTCAATAACTGTCCGTCCCAGATGTACTCAGATCGATGCTGGGGCTATAGGCCTAATAGATCTGAGCTCCTAGGGCCAGGATGTATGGGCGCATCCATGTCGTCGACTGTAAAATTAAAAATTTTAATAACTTACAAAAGTTACACATTAAATAAATTGCTGATAATTTTTAATAACTTAATTTTGAGGCCCAACGGCACCAAACTATTATTAATAGCTATGTATTTTTTTATAATTTAAAGTTACATTTTAAATAATTGAATTGTAGAAATTACTGATAATATGGGTCCCGAACTCGATATATTATTTAAGTCCAGCGGCACCAAACTATTATTAATAGCTATGTGTATTTTTATAATTAAAAAATATATTTAGAATAATTAATTGTCTAAATTAAATATTTCTGAGCTCCCGGGCTCGATATAATATGGGTCCCGGACTCGATATTTTTTAAGCCCAGCGGCACAAAACTATTATTAGTAGCTATGTGTATTTTTATAATTAAAAAATATATTTAGAATAATTTAATTGTCTAAATTAAATATTTTTGAGCTCCCGGGCTCGATATTTTTGAGCTCCCGGGTTCGATAATTTTTAATAACTTAATTTTAAGGCCAAGCGGCACCAAACTATTATTAATAGATATGTGTTTTTTATAATTTAAAGGCCCAAGAATCGATATTTTTTTAAGCCCAGCGACACCAAACTATTATTAATAGCTATGTGTATTTTTATAATAAAAAATATATTTTGAATAATTTAATTCTCTAAATTAAATATTTTTGAGCTCCCGGGCTCGATATTTTTGAGCTCCCGATTTCGATTATTTTTAATAACTTAATTTTAAGGCCAAGCGGCACCAAACTATTATTAATAGCTATGTGTATTTTCATAATTAAAAAATATATTTAGAATAATTTAATTGTCTAAATTAAATATTTTTCAGCTCCCGGGCTCAATGTTTTTGAGCTCCCGGGTTCGATAATTTTTAATAAATTAATTTTGAGGCCCAACGGCACCAAACTATTATTAATAGCTATGGGTCCCGACTCGATAATTTTTGAGCTCCCGGGTTCGATAATTTTTTAGCTCCCGGGTTCAATAATTTTTGAGCTCCCGGGTTCGATAATTTTTAATAACTTAATTTTGAGCATCAAAATTACAAGCTAAATACTACATATTACTACGCTACAAGACTCTAAAATTTCCTAGCCTAAAAGAGTCTATGTTTTACTATGCTAAAAAGGTCTGTATTTTACAACTAACAAATAATATAAATTACACAAATATAAATAAACAACTAACATTTATCTAACTAAACTAACATCTAATCTAACTAAATTAGACAAATATATATAACCAACTAACATATAAGATTTCGGATAAATTACACATACTAGTTCGGAAAATAACATAAAATAACTAAAACTAACATGTAAATCTAAAATACAAACTAAAACATAGTAATATAAACATACCTCAAATTTTTGGTTTTTTACGGATGAAACATATCAATATAAAGCTTCCAAATCTGTCTACCCACGAAGCCAATAGCGTAAAATTATTGCGGGACCAATACCAACAACCCGGGGGGACCAAAATTTTTTTATTTTTTTTTTTAAAATGGTGGCTGGATCGTGTGGGGAGAGGGGGGGGGGGACCGAGGGAGTATTTTATGTTTTGGAGATGGAGAAGTGTGAGAAAGAAGATGGGTTGTAGGGTTTTTATAATTGGTACAACGCCACTTATTGTGGCGTTGAACCTGTCAGATTCTTTCTGGCACGTGCAACGCCACAATAAGTGGCGTTGTACAATAACGTCCGTTATATACAACGCCACTTATTGTGGCGTTGTATATAGTTATATATTTTTTTTTAACGTATTTATGTTACAAATTTGAAAAATAACAATACTTTGGTTCCAGATTCTACCTATGTGAACCCAACAGTTTGACATGACTATTGACACAAGCGTAAAATCTTAAATTTTGAATTTGAGTTTAGAAACTGAACTAGTATGAAGAATCTGTTCATGAATTTAAGCTAATCACATATCGGGTATTCGTGAAGCAATCAACAAATATTCCAAGTACTGATTATATTACTCAACCCAAATGGAGTTACAAGCAAGGACTATTGAAGATACAAAGGAGATGAGAAGAGAATTGCAGAATTGATAGACGAGAACCAGAACTACTAGAACATAATAGCCTACGACTACAATTGCTTAACAACTTATTTATACCATCTTGTGCTCTACTCATGCTATAACCACCTGTTCTGCCTTCGCGTATTTCTGCCTGTAACCTTCACAACAAAATCTGTTAATCTTTCGGAATGAATCTTCACGCGTTGGCTACGTGTCACAGCTGCACTCTCTGGCTGATTCAGCGTTTCCATGGTGGCATGTGAGGTGTTCTCCATGTCAGCTCTGTTGGTCATAACAATACCTTCCGCCTTTGAAAGAACCTTGTCCTCAAGATTCAGAGATGAATCAAAACCAGGATCAACAAGATCAGTGAGCTGCCCTGAATCCTAATGTTGAGTAGGTTCTCCAATACAATGCTTGAGCAATGAAACATGGAATACAGGATGGATCCGCGCTTCGTATGGAAATTCTAGTTTGTACACTACCTCGCCGATGTGTTTAAGAACCTTAAAGGGTCCAAAGTAGCTTCTACCAAACTTGGTGTGTTTTTGATGGCGAATAGTGTTTTGTCGATAGGGCTTGAGCTTAAAATACCTAGTCCCCGACCTGAAAACTTAGTTCTTTGCGTCGCTTGTCATTAATCCCCTTCATCCAGTTATGAGCGCGCACTAGATTAGCTTTGAGAAGAACCAGAATCTCGCCCTGATCTACCAAGTAAGCCTCAACCAATTCACTGGGCTGCTGCACAGGATATACCTTGTGACAGTAGGGGGATCCCTCCCGTATAGAACTTTGAAATGAGTCAGACAAGTAGATGACTTAAATGTTGTATTATACCAGTATTCTGCCTATGGTGATGAAGCTGTTAGATCATGTTTTAATGATGCAATTAATATACATATGCAGGAACTCAAATAAGTAAAGACGAACTGCTGGGAAGAATTCACTCGCAAAGATTTACAAGGAAAGAAGTAAATTTACATGAGATCAGCAAATCAGGATTAACTTCATAAAATTGGGGAAATCAAATCGGTATCAAATCAGCAGTATCATGATTAACGAAACTGGAAAAATCAAGGCACAAGAAGATCAGTGATTAGCGGAGCTGGAATAATCAAGTCAGAATCACGGAAGAATAAAAGTTGCGAGAAGTTGCGAGAAGATCTGCGAAGCGATCGCTTTTGGATGAACCAATTAATCAAGGAGAAATCTCATAAAGCAATCCTCTGCTAAAGGAAAGAAATTAAGTGACGCTAACGGCTCACTCTTTATTCTTGGAGAAAATCAATTCCTTCCAAGGATCAAAACCCTTGGGTTGACAAGCCTCTACCGTTCATCATAGTATAAATACTCATTTGTAAACCCTAGTCTAGACATACTTTGATCAAACCAAATCTCTTTATTCTACTACAAACAAGCATAGTAGCTTACATAAATCTATTGTGTAACAAATGAGGGATAGAAAGAGGGTACACAACTGGTGAGGCATTGTATCAACATGAGTGCTAGAGAAATTGAGAGATGTACATCATATCTGTACTCGGAAGAAACTCATTTACTAGAAGAGAACTCCCTTGCAACCTAAGGAGACTGAATTAGGATTCACATTGAATTCGAACAAGTATAAAATCCTAGCGTCCTTAATTCCTACAATTATTTTCTGCATTTTACATTCAGTTATCATACCTTCTTGATTGCCATATCCAGCCGACTACTCTATTTATAAGTCAACTTATAAGCGATTTACTTTAATAATTTACAATTCACCCCCTCCCCCCTTCTTGTACTTTCAATTGGTATTAGAGCAAAGCTCATTTTACCTTTTTCTTAACAGCTCGTGAGAAAAGATCATGGCAAATCAGGTTATCATAAAAGCTCTGTTTCAGGAAGGAACTTCACAAGTTAGACCACCATACTTCAATGGACAGCATTTCTCTCACTGGAAAATACAAATTGAAATCTTTGCCAAAGCATACGATGTTAAAGTATGGAGAGTCGTCAAAAAGGAATTAGGAAATTATCCACTACCTGCTAGCACTCCACCACTCACTGATCCTAATGAGATAGACTCATATTCAAAGGAGCAACTGGAAGCTGTACAAGTGAACAACAAGGCAAAAAATCTACTTCACAATACTATAAGTTGTCAAGAATATGAGAATATATCGAGTTGTGATATAGCCAAAGAGATGTGGGACAAACATGAGGTCACTTAAGAGGGAACCAGCAAAGTAAAGGATACTCACATAAACATGCTTGTTCATGAGTACGAACTCTTCTCAATGAAAGAAGGAGAATCTATTGAGAAAATATTTTCTAGGTTTAAGATAATCAGTGACTTAAAAGCTTTTGGTAAACCATACACCAGTAGTGATCAAGTCAAAAAAATTCTTAGAAGTTTGCCAGCTACTTGGCAGACCAAAGTAGACACGCTGGAATCTCAAGAACTAAACAAATTATCCTATGATGAACTACGAGGAGAACTCATTTCTTTCGAAAGGACGCATCTGAAAAAGGAAAATCAAGAAGAGAAAAAGAAAATAGTTGTATTCAAAGCCTCTCTGAATTGGCTGAAAATGAAATCGATGATCCTGAAGTTGTACAAGAAGAGATTGCTATGATGCCTAGAAACATGGATTGACTGATGAGAAGATACAGAAACTCAAAGAAAGGAAGATTCCCACCAAGACGATACAGACAATATATTGAACAGCATAAGAACGACTGAAAATGCTACGAAAGTGGAAAATTTGGGCACATTCAAGCTGAACGTCCATAACTAAAAAGGAAGATCTCTAGAGGCTTCAACAAGAACAAATCTTTCAGAAGCTTGAGCAATGAGGATGATCAGACCATGAAGAAATAACAAATATTTATTTTATGATAATTATGGAAAATGAAATAAACAAACCCTCAGGGTGCTCGACAGATGAAGATAATTTAGATGACGAAAACTGTTTCATGGCACGAGGTAAAACTAGAGAGGTAAGATCTTATGACTGTGAAAGATGTAATGAATTGCAGGATATTCTTGATTCTACGTTAAAGGTATCTCAATAAATGATGAATGAACTTAAGAGACTTACTAAGGAAGTCAAAGAATGGAAACTCAAACACGAAGTATGTGAAATTGAAAAGGAAGTACTTCAAGAAGAGTTTGAGGGTTTGCAAATGCAGCTTAACAATTACTTGCACAAATCCACCAGTCACAGTTCCGTCAGGTCCAACCAGATGACTTACAAGTCAACTGAAAAGGAACCAATTAGAACCAAATCAACTAGTCGGTCGGACCAGATAACTTACAAGTCAACTGTGAAGAAACCAGCTAATTCTATATCGGCTAGTTCTGACACTTATGAAAGACCTAAAAATATGTCTGGAGCTAAATGTCACTATTGTAATAGAAGTGGGCATAAATATTTTGGTTGTAACTTTCAAAAATCTAATATGTCAAGATAGCTTTGGAAACCAAAAAATTTTGAACCTAGTAACACTAACTCACCAAGAAACAAGCAAGCTTGGGTACCTAAAAGAAAGTGATCATTTTGTCTTGCAGGAACACCACAAATTAAGCTGCAAAGTAAAATGGTATCTAGATAGTGCTTGTTCCAATACATGACATGTGATAAAAACCTATTCAAAGAAGTTACAAAGATTTACGGAGGAAGTGTAAGATTTGGAGACGATTCAAGGGGAAAAATAGTTTGCACTGGAACAATTCCCTTTAACAACAATAGTCAACTCTGTGACTCAGGTTATGAGGTAAATTTTAAAAGAACATGATGTGCTATTGAAGACGTATCAGGTAAGATAATTCTTCCTGGAAAAAGGTATAGAAATATTTATATACTTGATAGATTTTAAAGGGTAGATGGCCACATCTGCTTAACCTCTATGTCTGATGATCCATGGTTATGGCACAGAAGACTTGGCCATGCTAGCATGCATTTGAGTGAAAAACTATCCAAATATAATTTAGTTATTGGCATGCCTAAACTGAATTTTCTAGAACTTATATTTGTGATGCATGCCAAATGGGTAAGCAAACCAGAAACTCCTTCAAAAATAAAGATATGGTGTCTACTTCGATACCTTTGCAATTACTTCATATGAATTTATTCAGACCTACTAAAACTGCTAGCATATGAGGTATGAAATATTCTTTTCTTATTGTTGATGATTTTTCATGTTTCACCTGGGTAATTTTCATGTTCGTATAAGGATGAAGCCTTAAGAAATTTTGAAGTTTTCTGCAAAAGGAATGAAAGAGAAGAGGGATATCTGATCTCAAAAATTCAGAGTGACCATGGAGGAGAATTTGAAAGATGATCTTTTGAAGACTTTTGTAACGATCAACGATACACTCACAATTTCTCTGCACCACGCTCACCATATCAAAATGGGGTTTTGGAAAGAAAGAACAGAACTCTCAAAGACATGGCAAGAACCATACTACTAGAACATTTATTGCCAAACCATTTCTAGGTAGAAGGCGTAAGTACTGCACGTCACATCCTCAACAGTTGCCTCATAAGGCCAATTCTGAACAAGACCCCTTAAGAACTCTAGAATGTAAACATCCAAATATCAGTTATTTTCATTCTTTTGGAAGCAAGTGTTTTACTCACAATAATGGTAAGGATAATCTTGGAATGTTTGATCCACGAAGTGACGAAGGTATATATCTTGGTTATTCATTAAATATCAGATCCTTTATGGTCTATAATAAATGTACTTTATGTGTAGAAGAATCTGTACATGTTATATTCGATGAAAATAATCCCTTGGTCAAGAAATGAACCATTGAAGGTGACGAATAGCATACTCATGAAGCTCAGGACAACGGAAAAACACAGGAGTCGACTAAAAAGACTGACATGAATGAGTCAACTAAAGAAAATAGCAACAATACTCCAGATAACCAAGCAGAGTCGACTACAAATATAATCCGACTAAATGAATAGAGAAGTGAACCCGAATATCCTCCAAAATATATTATAGGGGATCCAAACAAAGGAGTGAAAACCAGGACTGCCCTAAAAAAGAAAGAAAATACTGCATTGATCTGTCAAGTTGGGCCAAAACAGTAGAGGGTGCACTAAAGGATTCAAGTTGGATGCAAGCCATGCAAGAAAAATTGGATCAATTCAGCAAGAATCAAGTGTGGAAACTAATACCCAAACCTGATAATGTGTCTGTGATCAGAACAAAATTGTTATTTAGAAATAAATTAAATGAGGATGGAAAGGTCATAAGAAATAAGGCTAGATTAGCTTCGCAAGATTATTCACAGCAAGAAGGAGTCGACTATGAAGAGACCTTTGCTTCAGTAGCTCGCTTGGAGTCTATACGAATTCTTTTGGCATACACATCCTTTAAAGTATTCATGTTGTTTCAAATGGATGTCAAAAATGCCTTTTTGAATAGATTCATCGAGGAAGAAGTCTTTGTAAAACAACCTCCAGTCATTGAGGATTCAAAAATATTACAATATTTAGATATAATGTGATCAAATAATGAAGAAAATATTTTGAATTATTATTATTTGAATTGAGTGCGGTTAGTTTAAGTTTGAAAGCATAACATAAATATTTTAAAATACGGTCCAATTTAGAAATAGAATGATAAAAATTAGTTGAGTTTGAGATGAAAATATTATTTAATTTTTATCTATATTGCAATAGAATGAGTGTGGTAGAAATAGATATTAAATTCAAACAAGCTAATAAAAATTCACATGATAGTGTAATAATATTAGGAATTGAATAATATAATATCAAAAATAATTAATAAATAGAGAAAAAATAAAATTAAAATTTTCTATCATAGAGAAGGGGCTAAAATTTATTCAAATTTGAGATGAGAAAGATTTTTTTATTATGAAAAGAAAAGTCATAATATGGGTAAGTTAACATAACTCAAGTCTAATAGATAAAATCAAAAACTAAAATATTGAATAATTAATAAATAAAGATAATGCTGGGAAATTTGAAAATCATAAGTTTATAAAATAAAGTAAACATAAATATACAATACTTAAAAATATTATTAAAATTTAAAATTGTCAAAAAATAGTTTTAAAACAAAATAAATATTTATTTTATGATTAAAAAAATTATATATTCATCTAATTGGTTTTAAAGATAGTAGTTGATAATGGTATTCAAGAAAGCTACAAGTTAATGAAAGGTCACATAACGTAATAAGACTATATATTAGATTAAAAAATAGTAAAATTATTTTAAATTATTAAAAATTTATTATATGAAATGAAAGGGAAAGACTATTTGAATTTGAGATTAGAAACTTCTTAAAAGCCAAATTTGTATCAATAGATTACAATATAAATGCAAGTAATACCAAAATTAATTATAAGAAAATTAATAGATTTGAAATTTTTTAAAACTAATCTTAATATTAATTTTTAGACTAATTCAAAGTGATATTTTAAAATAAAATGTGAATATATATTTGCAATAGATAAATATCAAATATAAGAAAAGTATCATATTTCAGTTTGAATTTTTAATTAAATAAAAAATTGATATTCTATGAGTATAGGTAAAAAATTATGTATAAAGAGAAAAACATAGACATTGCGAGGATACTTATATTTTCAAATTTATTAAAAATAAATAAATTAAAGTATTAAATAGTAGTCAAAATATTATTAATAGATTTAAATGATGAAAGAGGTCTGAGTGAGTGGAAAACAATGTAAAAACAATAACAACAACAACAACAACAACGATCCAGTGAAATCCCACTAGTGGATCTGGGGAGGGTAGTGTAAAAATACATTAAATTTCAAGAATAATTATTTTTTATATTCATTGATGATTATTAAAAGGGTAATAAATAAGATTAATTAAAGAAGTTATAGTATAACAATATTAAGTAATAAATATTACAAAAACTATAAGCAAGGAATAAAAAGAGAAAACGATTAAGTCTAAAAATGTAGAAGGATAAGAATATGTGATTTTGAGATGAAATATAAAGTGATGATAAAAATTTTATTAAAATAATAATAATTTAGCGTGCTCAAACAAGACAAATCACAATATTACATGTATAACATTCTTTAATATTGACGTAAAATATAATACAAGTGTCAAAATCAAGGTGTTGGATTATTACAAATATAGAAAAGGAAAACAAATTATCCACTATAAAATTTGAAAAATGATTTCATGTCCTGCTTCTCAATTAATATCAAATAATCATTTATAATGTATATATAGAAGGTCTTATTTAATGTATTCGCACTTAAAACCCAAATAATTATTTGATATGCTTTATGTTCGTGAATCGCACGGGTACTAAAGAATACTACATTTAAGTTTCAGATCCTAACTCTGTAAGAGGTAGTTGCTAAATAAGCCATATTAGAGGGGCACTTAATTAGTCGAAGTTAAACATACGGCGGGAGAGGTTAGGTAGGTATAAAAAGCCGTGGCTACACGCCCAATATCAATCCCCTAGACCTAATATCATCTGCTTCCTTTCTCTCTTTAAAACTTTCAAGTTTTTTCAAAAGCCTTCAGGAAAGGAATAGTCCAAACTATCAAAATGAACTCCTTATAATACTGTGTTAAATATCACTGTTACACATTTAACTTGTTTAGACTAAGTATAATATTTTGAACATGACTGTAACTGCTGCTATTGGTGCATATCTCCCAGTCACAAATCATTCAACTGAATTTAGAGAAAGCGCATCAAGAAAGCTAGGAGGAAGTCTTCTTTTTGTAGCAAATACTAAGAAGTCTTCTTTTTGTAGCCAACAAGTTAAGGCGAATTCTCAAGCACCGCCGCATGTGAATGGATCAAACGTTTGCCTTAAGCACGATCACAGGCTCAATGTCGACCCTTTTGGACCAGGAAAACTCATGGAAGATGGCTTCGTTTTTCGTCAAAGTTTTAGCATTAGGTCATATGAAATTGGGCCTGATAGGGTCGCGTCAATGGAAACGATGATGAATCTTTTGCAGGTAGGCATGACATTTTCGAATTTGCATTAAACTGAGAGTATATTGGTAAAAGGAAGAAAATAACTTCTCTTCTTACTTATGAGTACAAGTCTTTTTCTTATTTTTATGTCCATATTACTTATAGCGTGTTTCGCCAAGTTTTTCAAGAGGCCAAAAATATTTTTTTTTCTTCTTAAAAGCATTTTGTTTTCATAACTTGAGGTGTTTGGTCAGATTTTTTTGGGGAAAAAGAAATTACTTTTGGGAAGAAGCGAAAATAGTTTCTAAGAAACAGAAAAAAGTAGTTTCTTCCCAAATATAGAAGCAAAAGCAGTTTTGGTTTTTCTTCTTACCTTCTTAATAAATAAAAATAACCGTTAAAACTAATATTTATGATATTAATGTATAAGTATTTCTACTTATTTTTATGATAGCTTTCTATAATATAGTGCCTTAGGGGTAAATACGTACTTTTACATTTGTTGAATAAATTTTAATATATTTAACTTTTATTAAAAGAATTAAGTACTTTTTAATTTTATGTTTATATTTTATTTAAAAATTAAAAGATTTAATTATTGTCTTTAATAATAAATTTTTGAAGTTATTTATTGACTTTTAATATTAACTATTAAGTAAATCTATTCATGTCCTTATTCCTCATTTGATACTTAAAAACTTTATGAATAAAGTAGGGCAAACACAAATTATTGCTCAAAGTGCTTTTTAGAGTGATTAGCCAAACACAAACAACTTTTTTTTTTAATTATTTTTTTTAAAAGTACTTTTCAAAATAAGCATATGGGCAAAACAGGCTATTAACGAGGTTGAGTCGGTTGTACTACAGGAAACATCTCTAAACCACGCGAAGATTGTAGGACTTATGGGGGATGGGTGGTCAACTCCAGAGATGTCCAAAAGAAATTTGATTTGGGTTGTTACGAAGATGCAGGTTTTAGTGGATCGCTATCCTACTTGGTACGTTTCTGTTCTTGATTTTATGGTTTTAGTTCCTCCTAGAGGAGCTAAGGAAAAGTATTCGCTCTTAAGGCTCGAGGGTGTGATGCAGACAGCCTACCTTAATGCAAATATTAGTGGTTGTTGCCACTGCTCGAACTTGGTTGAATGTGATGATTATTTGTCTTATTCTTGATTTTGCTTATATCAAGATCTGTTGTTCCTCGCATATTAATTACACATTTTCCTTTGCCATTGTGAAGAAATTAATCACGTAGACCTGTGATCTTGCTTCCATTTCTTTTGCTCAGGGGCGATGTTGTTCTAATAGACACTTGGGTAGCTGCTTCGGGGAAGAATGGTATGCGGCGTGATTGGCTTGTTCGTAATTGTATTACAGGGGATATATTGATGAGAGCTTCCAGGTAAATACTTCCTCCTTCCCATTTTATGTGATAATGTTCGAATTTGGAGAGTCAAAGAAATCCTTGTATGACCGTGATTCTTTTATGTCATTTAAATATTTTGAATTATTAATTATTGTAACTTATTGTACTTTTTACTTAACTTCTAAATTGCAGCTTATTGGTAATGATGAATAAAGAGACGAGGAAATTATCAAAAATACCAGATCAGGTTAAAACTGAAATTGAAGTTAATTTTGCGGATTTACCTCCGATTCTTGATGGGGACAGTAGGAAATTACCAAAACTTGACAATATCACAGCAGAATATACTTGTACTGGTTTAACTGTAAGTAAAAAAAAATACTTCATGAATGATATAGTGTCTTTCTAATGAAATGTTTATTGATTGTTGGTTTATAAAATTCATAGCCAAAATGGAGTGATCTAGACGTGAACCAACATGTTAATAATGTCAAGTACATTAGCTGGATTCTTGAGGTACATCTTCCTTTTTCTTATTAATTTTTCCCTTCACCACATTCCCTTTAATAATGTCAATGAGTTATCTTGTGTCTCATATGAGTATGATCTTTAATCATTAATAAATCACATCGTATATGAAAGTTTTACTAATATATAGGGGAGTCTTGACGTAATTGGTAAAATTCATGTCATGTGACCAGGAGGTCACAGTTCAAGTCGTGGAAACAGCCTATTCAGAAATGAAGGGTAATGTTGGGTACAATAGACCCTTATGGTCTTGCCCTTCCCAGGACCCCTGCATAAAGGGAATTTAGTACACTGGGCAGTCGTTACTAAAAGAAAAATTATCCATAGTTCTTAGAATCTTGTTGACATATCTTTTGCGTTATGATTATTTGAGACAATATATTTTATTGCAGAGTGCACCTATGCAAGAACTAGAGAGATATGAGCTTGTTGGCATGACATTGGAGTATCGACGAGAGTGCAGAAGGGACAATGTACTACAATCTCTCACATACGTATTGCAAACTGCAGTTGGTGATTTCGCCAAATCCAGCAATGTTGAGTGTCACCATTTGCTTCGTTTGGAGAGTGGCGAAGACGTTGTGAAAGGAAGGACTGAATGGAGACCAAGATTTGCCAACAGAACCGAGAGCAATAGATCGTGAAATCAGCTAGTGATACTTGGATAATTTGCAACAGCTAGTGATAATATGGATAATTTGTATTCTTCTCATTATTATTTATGAATTATTTGGATAATTATTTACTCTCTTCAGTCCACTTTCATTGAATTTTTTGTTGTCTTCACACATCTTTTAACATTAATTAATATTTGAAATGACAATATTAATCTTAATTTATTCATTGACAATATAAGAAATACTCCAATGACAACTTTGATAAAACAAATTAATTCTTTCTTAATATTTAAAAAATTTAAATATTGTGAAAAAAAAATTAATTAAAGTTGACGGGAAGCAGTATCTATTTTCTTATTTTGCCATTTCCCCCCTCCTTTATATACAATTCATTCAATTTATGTTTACTAATTCCAAAAGTCACAACCTAAAATGTTCCACAAAAGTTATAGACTAAATTGTTCCCACAACTTAAAAAGTTGCAGTTACCAAAGTCACAAACTAAACCATTGCTATTATTTAGGAATATCAAAAGTTTAATTAGTTTTGTCTTTTGGGGTAAATATAAGAATAGGACATTTCATGTTTATTCTTCTCTTTATTTTTATTTTTTGCCCTTCAATTCTTTTCTTGATATTATCCTAACTTATAACTTCTTTCTTTAATTTGGTAGCGTGAGCCAACAAGGAAATAAAAGGTTTACTTATTTAAATTTATTGATTTTTTCTCATTTTATTGTTCGTTTATTAATGTTCACTTAATTTTATTTATTTATTTATTTTATTATTCATCTTCTCAAGATGCAATACTATGCGAGGTTACGTGAGAAAAATTGTGTGTAAAGTGATTTATAAATCATAACAAAGTTAAAATCTTACTCCTTTAATAATTGGTCTACATCAATATTTCGAGTCGTGTTATTCTGTACCGACTATACTACAAATTTATGCAATAATTTTGTATTAGATTGCAATGGCACTTATTAGTTGATTTTACTTTTACATCTCTATTTATAAGTTTCTAATTTTACTTTTAATGAATCGCTTTGATTCATCTCTTTAATTCTTTTCTTTTTTTTTTTTTTTGCCCTTTAATTTTTCGTGGACAATATTTTTGTAATATTATAATATTGACCAAGTGCTGGAAAGCGTAGGAAGCGTGAAGTAATTGTACTACTTATGAATCATATATGGTACAGGAATCTGGAGATTACTTCCATAATCTTCGACAGATTTTCTCTATTCTTTTCAATATTTGTTTATGTATTATTTAATAAGCTAGTTTAGAATTAGAAAGAGTGAACATTCTGGAATTAAGAAATTCTTGAGAAGCCAAAAGAATGATTTTGCACTCAAAGTGGCTTTCCATGAATGCATCACTCGAGTTCATTTCTTTTAACTCTTTTTTTTCTTTAATAATCGTGTGAAGCGCAAATAATTTTACTAGTAACATTATAATATTATGAAAAATATTATTTATATATTTAATTGGACATACTTGAGTAGTGTGTACCGTTTAAAGTCATGACATAAACTTCTCAATTTATTGTTAGTGACATATTCTTATACAGTTACAGAGCCATATGCACTTAAAGGGTGCCAACCAACATCACTTCGATAAACAATTATAAGTATTACTTAACTCGATAAGAAAAAATATGTATATATATATATATATTATATAATACCACCCCCTTGACTTCTTGGTGAGCGTATTTCTTTACATTGACTTCCTTTAATGAAAGTCCTGGCTCCGCCACTGCTCTTATAATCACAAGTTCTAATGAGATGTACCAAAAGCCATTTTTTTCTTATGTGCGTGAAATGCGACAAATAAATTACAATTATTAAAAACGACTTATAAATCATAATTATTAAATGTGTATTATAAATCATAATTTGCAAATGTAACTTATAAATCGCATGATGCAAATGCCACTTATTAAGATCTTTTCTCAACTGCCCTTATAATTGGACTTTTTAAAGCGATTTATAATAGTATAAATGCATTTTCAAACTTACAAACTGCATTTGCGATTATGAGCACAACCATAAAAGTAATTTTCTTGACCATCACATTCCATATATAAGAATAAGTAGGTTCACATAACTCATTTTCGGAATTATTCTGATAGTTTTTCCTCAAATGGTTTTAACGAATGAGGCCGGAATGGGGAGGGGGTTGAAACAGATTAGTCAAACACTAGCTATAGGCTGCAATCAAACACTGCCCTAAAACTGAAATAGAACATAGTAACAAAGAAATGATTTTAAAAGGAAAGATATAACATAATGTCACTTGAGCATAGGGATGACAATTACATGCAAATGAACACAACGTTAGGATTGGAAGTTGGTGAATGAGAAATGGAGGAAAGAAATACGAAGGCAAAGTGAGTTGTTCCCCTA